>VURO01020589.1:19969-36448 GCA_015108175.1 Pelvicachromis taeniatus
ATGTGTTCGACTCGCGAGCATTGGCTTCCCCCCCCCCTTTGCTGTCAAAGAAAAACCTGTTCAGTTACCATTGTTTATAGAAACAGTAAGTGCAGTGGGCTGAAGGAGAGGTTTCTCTTCTTTGCTCTCAAAAGTAAATGAATGACCAAATAAATAAATGAAAAAACAATTCTGTGATCACCAGACAGAGGAGCATGAATTACTGATGCAGACCAAACACACGCGCATGGTGTTATGTTTCCAATAATTTTACTCAGTTTGTTTTTTTAAAAGTAATTTCTTTTAAAGAGGCTTTAATCTTTAGCTCGTCTTTTGTACTTTTCAGATCTTTAGATTTGACTTTTTTTACTTCATGTCAGATATTTAGCTCTGAGTTTGTCTTGATAGGTGAACTGTGTAGGGACTGAAATGAATGAAGGTCTGATTTCTGATTGGTAGATACTTAATGAAACTGTTATGATCTAATAAAAGTTTTTTTTATGCCATGGTGTCACAACTGTTGATTATTATTTATAAATAAATAATGTATAAAATATATAAGGTTAATATGATAAACTATAATCAGTGCGATCTGATGACAGCAGTAGTTGTGGGATACAGATGTTGGTCTAAAGTTGTCACCGTCGGTTTATTCACTTTATGCTTTTATTATTAGCAGATAAGGCTTACTGGTCACACCCATACATTGTTGCAGACACATACAGTATCTGGATCAGATGTGTACTTTTTTTTCTTCTTTTTTTTTAAATCAAGCAGCAGTGTGATATTCCTGTGCAGGAGTGGCTCAGTAGTTTGCTTGTAAGGTGATCTGAGGTGATACTTTGAGAGGTGTTTTGGGGGAACTTTATGCTTTCCTCAGCATAAATCAAGAATTTGCAGGCTGCTTGTGTGGTCATGCTGAGCTTTTAGCCAACTTAAAAAAAAAAAAAGGTAAAGAAGTTGTTAAACTGTGCTCTTCTTTAACAGTTGGTGGTTTTTAGAAAATTATTGAATGAACGACTACTACAGAAAACACTAGTGTGAGGCCAGTTTACAAGTAGTAGGACTGGATAATCTGCATAATTTAGATGGGCTTGTCTGCATTTTTTGGATAGTAGTAATATCTCAGATCTTCTGCACAAACACTCCTTCATTTCCCCTTCAAGTTAAGCTCATATGGTGAAACATACAATACAAAAAAAAAAGGTTTCATTTCATAGTAAAATTAGATTTAAGAATTGTTATTTTACAACATGACCACTGGAGCAAAGAAATGGATGTTGAATGCTGAAATTGATCTATGTTTCACAGTCGTCAGAGTCATTATTGAATCCCTGCGTAACCAGCGCTGTGACCTGTGATGTAACCAAAGGCACCAGCAGAACAAGATGAACGTCTGAGAGCCGCCCAGACTCATTGAGTCAAATACTCATTCTTCCATTACGTCTTTGGGCTTTTTGATTTCTTAGAGGCTCAGCCTGACCCGAGCATTAGCTACTATACATTTATCTTTATTTGAAAAACATTTAAAAACGTCCCAACGCCACGTCTAATGCACACATCCATACATCACAGCACTTCAGCTGTCCGTGTCATTTCCAAGAAACACATCTGTCACCTAGGAATCATTTTCGATTGTGATTCACAAATTTTTCCAAAAACTAATACATAAACAATTATCTCACAAGAGAAATGACTGAATGAAATGAACGGCACTTCCTGTGCGTCACGCTGTAATGTACAGTTAAAAAACAACGCCCACATGAGAGAGAGAAACCAGCTGAGCAGAACGGACAACCCAGCCCTCATCACACCTCAGCAGAGAGAAAACACGTCTGGGGCATAGACAAGGTGAAGCCACAGGCCGGACATCACCTGATGGTGAAATCACGTCAGTGGCCTTTTGTGACTCCCAGGAACAAAAAGGTGAAGTGGTCGGCTTTGCAGCTGAATGTAGGGCTCTTTCTAATAATAGAAACTGATCCAGAGGAAACCTGAAGAAAACCTGTCCTCAATACTATCCATTGCTTAAAAAGGTGATCATCCCACTTTGCCGCTTTGACTGCAGCAACTTTAATGGCATTCACATCTGTGATCCAGAGACTTTCAGCAGATTTAAGATGAATTAGATTCAGTGGCTGTTTATCATCAGCCTTCTCTTTATATTTAGCACATGAAAATGACCTCGCCCACATCATGCATCAAATGTAATTCACTTTAATTGGCAATCTTCTTAAGCAGTTGCCGTCAGCTGCCAAATGTATGTAATTGTTTTTGAAACCTGTGCCATCTGACTGCCATATTTCTACATTTGAACAGCTGCCTAGCCTCATAGGACTCCCTACATCTTCGAGCAACAAAAGCTCTCCGATAATCATTTTGCACAGACACAAAGTTTCTCTGTGAAATTTTTTTTTTCCCAGTAAAATACAATCACTATCACAAATGATCTGACACCTGTCGGGGTTCTAACACCAGTAAATTAGGCTTAGGGTAACTTTCTGCCTGATAGGCAGGATGAAAACATCTTGAAATTTCACTTTCAGTCATAATTCCCTAGTTCTACTCGTCCTCTTGCAGGACGCGGTTGCACATCATGTTTACAAAGTAAGCATGACCTCAGACTCACACTTAGCTTTCACTTTTTCCAAAAGATTAACTCTTGACATATCTCAGCACTTGAAAGCAGTGAAGGAATTCCCTAGGCAAACATGCATTAAAATCTCTTTTAAACTTGTAATATAATAAACCACAACACAGACACACAGAGAAAGAGGGCAGCAAGAACACACAGGAAACATGACACACTTCTTGGCTCTAGAAGAACAGGAGCAGGGAGAACATGACGGAGATACGGTGTCACCACACTCATTACATGCATTCATAAAATCCACAGAGAAAAACTCACTTGCTGATCTTCCCCGAGAGCTTGAGTGTACCATTCTTAGTGTCCTTGGAGCTCTCCTTTTTCTTAAACATCTTGGCGGATGTCGAGCAGAGATCCCAAGTAAAAAAATCTCACTCTCTCTGTCTCACTCCTTCTTCGTCTCTGACTCCCGCTCTCTCTGGTTCTTCTCAAACACACTGAAGCATACAAACACACACAGACTCGTGTCACCACAGTGTTTAACGCCAGTGGCTCCTCCCAAACAGGTTAACAGGTGTGTCAACGCCCAAACATCCAACTTGCAGAGGAAGACTGGACCGACCTGTTCTCTGCACTCTCCCTCTCTTCCTCCCTTCTTTGGGCCAGCCCTTCCTTTTCATCGGGCCCCTGACACACTCTCCAAACTCGCACAGGTAACAGGGGTCCTATAATTACCAAGAAAGCAAGAATACATAATTCAGAAAGCCAGAGGGACACGCTCCATCCCTGCACCGTTCACTCAACTCTGTGTGTCACACTCATTGTGAGGATTGCATTCCTCGGGATAAACTGTACTGTTGAAAAATGATCCAGTGCTACAAATCCAAAATGGCATTGAATCTGAATGCTTAAAGGGATAAGTGAGTTCTGTCACAAGGTTTCTCTCAAGGTTATTCATATAAGAGGATACATAATATTAGGCAACTCGATTTCATGTTTACCAAAAAATAAATAACAATTCTGGCCTTTCAAAACTTCTGTGAATAATAACCTCCCCCCAAAAAACCCTGATTTTGAATAACTACCATGACTCGTCTCGCCATAAAACCTTTCAGCCTCCAAAAGGCTGTTACATGCTTTACTGTCTCACACTTAGTCTCACTCCTTAAAGCAGTGGACTATCCCTGTGTCCTTCAAGTCTTCTTGAATCCTGCAGACTTCTACCTGTACTTACTTGATGGAAGTAGTTTTGGGAGTTTAACTCCAAACCAAAAGCTCTTCCTTCACCTTAAAGCATTAATAAAGTAAAAGACAATTTAAACAATTAAAAATCAAAAAATAAAATTAGCATTTCAAACTAGGTGTGACTACTCTTCTTTCGCTGAGTGCCATGTTGCCCACCATTAACCTTATTCATTGTATGAAATCAATGCCTGCTGATGCTCTTTGAGATGTTTATTTCCTTGCTACTCTCCACTCATGTCTCAAACACACTGATAAATAAAAGACAGTTTATTTTCTCACTTATTTGTGAGCGCTACAGATCAATATCACTGCTTCCATTCCAAGGAGCAATTCTTAAAAGGTTGTATAAAAGCTGCAAAACGATGTCTTTATTGTTCACCAGTCTGGTTTTAAAGGTAACAGCACAGAAACTGAGCTTCTCATTCTTGTTCACATAAACTGTAGATAAAAGATGGACATAACCACTGTGACATAATCCACTGGTTAGTAAAGTCCTTGTGTGAAGTCTCAAGTTCAGGATTTGTGTCACTGTCACCTTAGTGTTTTGAAACTGGAGGGTACGATCTGACTAATCAAGAGTCTGCACACCTCTAAATCTTACCCTGATTCGTCATCCTTTATCACCCCAGAGTGAATTCCATGGTATATTTAATGACCAATGAAAATAGAGACCAAGATGCGGCGCTGTTTGTAAGAGGCGCTGAACTGCCCTTGAACCCAAACCACATCATGAAAAACCCAACATGAGAAGGAGGTAAGAAAAACAGACGCCCTGACAATGAACAAAGGAAGACAGAGGACTTAAATATACACAGGAGGTGATCAGGGGAAGTGGAAACACATGGGGAAACAGCTGACGAGCATGACAACACCACAGGGGAAGTGAAACTAAACACAACACAAGACTCTTTCAAAATAAACCAGGAAACACTGAGAAGAAAAAAAAAAAAACTAAAATACATAAGATTCAAGATTTTTTATTTGTCTGCATAGTTATACAAGTACAACACGCATGTCCTGATTGAACACACAGATGGCCTGAGGATAGAAGCTCTTCTTGAGTCTCTCTGTTTTTGCCCGGATGGTGCAGAACCATCTGCCTGATTGCAGAAGTTGCAACAGTTTGTTGCTGCGGTGGGACAGGTCCTTCACTATCTGAGCTGCTCTGGACCAGCATCCAGCTGGTCATGTAAAATTTGCAGTGTAAAACTTTTTTTTAATTTCTGAACACTCCAGGAGAGTTACAGCTCCGAAATATGTGAAATATGTTGCACAGGAGGGGTTTTTGGCACAAAAGTTGATCTGCTGATCCATCTGAAAGGCTTTTTTTTTTTTTTTTTCTCCCAGTGTAGTTGAAATCTTTTTTGGACTGTTTTCAATTCAGTTTTAACATAACAACAGCTGGCTCAAGGTGCTTTTATTGTAAGGTAAAGAGCCTACAATAACGCTGAGAAAAATGTGACAATCATTAAAGGGTTCATCCTCATTTCCACCTCCATGTTTTTATTTTTTGGCTGGTTTTTTTTTTGCTTTGAATGACCCACGATCCTAAATAATCACTATTTGTCTCATCCTTGGCATTGGTGCAGCGTCTAAAACAACCTGTTTAAACTCCTAAACAGAGGTGTTCACATCAGAGCTGTGTGCCTGAGATGATCCTCTCGGTCTGAAATCTGTCTGAAACTGAGCATTTGGTTTACATGCTGACCTCATTACTAAAAACCTGCTTCATGTTAAATATTAGCATCCGTTATTCTAAATATATGTGTAACAGCTAATTACTTTCAACCACATCCTCCTTTATTATAGTTACATTTTACTTGAGTATTAGAAAATGTAAAATTTATATGGCTAGGGATTGGAAGACGTGTGTAGAAATAATTTGCAGCAGTAAAATAAACAAATAAGCGATTCCATATGTGGCTGATAACTGAACGCAGAACAAATTGTATTTATGTTACCCCATGTTTTTTCTACCCCTGTATACTGTTAAGTTACTGGGATCAAGGATAAAGGATACATTTATTATACCTGGAGAGACATGTGCTGGAGAGAGTACACTACCATTAAGGAAACATAAACAGAGACTAAATACCTCATAAAAATCACACTGACTTATTTAAAGGCCAATGACATCTGCTGGGACATTATATAAATATAAGTTTAGATTTACTTTATCTGTCTTGCATGCTGGGAAACTCCATCAGTTGCTAGACAATAGCAACTCGATACATTTGAGAGCACCAAATTAATAAAATTCAGGAGACGATATAATCCACATAGCTTATACAGTAAGATCATTTTTTTAAAACATTTTTTCCTCATTTCCTGATTTTTCCTTCTTCTTCTTTGAGCATTTACTACTGAATTTATAACAAGGAAGTCATGTTGTTCTCATTTGGCTATGTCACCCTGACACCTCACTATTAAGCCTGAGTCAGGGCTTGGAGGAGACCTGTCCCACAAACACTGAGGGACACTATGTGTACAGTCAACAATGGAACATCCAAAGGGTCAGAAAGAAACTTACATAACACCTTCATATAGTGGTACATAGCTGCTGGTTACAGGTGGCCCCATACACTGGAAAGTTTGGTGTGCAACATCTCAAGACATGGAAGTTATTCCGGATCAGGGTGTCTCTTTGCTGCATAGCAACAATTGGAAATTACGACAAAGAATGTAGCTAAGCGGCTTTCATTGCAACAGAGAGGAGAGAGCGTGTTCTACTCATTGGTTCTGTCACACAGCATTTCTCTCTGGGTGCGTCTACCTGTCTGGAGTAACATACTTTTACAGTTGCTCACATATATTGTATATTGTGGTTGCACCCAGGTAACAAACTGTAGCGATACTTTCATCTTAAACCTCAAAGCTACTGAAAATTATGCATGGACAACGGTAATTTTCCTCTATATCAGGAGTGGGGAACTCCAGGCCTCAGGGGCCAGTGTCCTGCAGGTTTTAGATGGGTCCTTGATCCAACACAGCTGATTTAAATGGCTAAATTACCTCGTCAACCTGTCTTGAATTTCTCCAGCGGTCTGGTAATGAACTAATCATTTTATTCAGGTGTGTTTACCCAGGGTGAGATCTAAAACCTGCAGGACACCAGCTCCTGAGGCCTCTAGTTCCCCACTCCTGCTCTAGTTCATGAAATTCATTCAAAAATGTTGATTTAAATTTATCACAATTATGACAGGAAGAAGAAAAAAGTCTGCTTTATCCCAGCGTCCCTGAAGAGTGACAAGACTTAGTGACAAGTCCCCCCTCAGCAGGGGGACAAATGTTTGCACCACAAATGCAAGACCTCATGAAAAGCAGGACTCACAGAAAAACAATCACTGCAATCATTAAGATTCCTCGGGATTAAAGGCCAGGCGTTTCTCTAGCAGTCAAACTTTCAGTTCACACACATCCTACAGCTCATTTTGAGCCACATTAATGTAGCAACTATGTATCTACATACCTGTAAATTCCTAACAGCTAAACAGAGAAGAAACAACAAAGGTAGAGACTGCGAGGGTGTGTCAGCCTCTTACGTTCACCTTACACACAGCACTGCCTGGCTGGTTTATAAAGCTAATCTCGCATCCTAGCTTTGATGGTTATTCTAAATTCTGGACTGCTCTGCAGGAATCTGTAGCAGAAAAATATCTGTGCCAATAATTCAGTGACACAGAATGTCGTTCAACAGTTTTACACTTTGGTTTTGTCCTGTAGATAAGCATCTATCTCCACCCCATATTTTCAGTTCATTCTAAACAGTTCACATTTCTGAAATACTATGGTAACAGTGCGTGTGTGCGGGAGTGGGTGAGGACCTTTTACCAATTATTATTCTTGGTTAAAAGATGAGAACCCCCCCCCCCAAAAAAAACATTGAAGTAAGATTGAGGTTATTAAACACCTATATCATTATTCTCACTTTTAAAAATCAGTGCACAAACAAAGTAAAACTAAACACATTCACACCCTGCTCAGGCATCCTGTGCACTGCCACACCCTAACACAGGAGCAACTGGGCACACACACACACCTCCTTACACACCTACCGTCCTCAGAACACGTCAGAGTTTAATAGCAGTTCTTTAAGAATCAAACTATGACACATTGTGGTGATGCGAATCAAAATAAATACAGTCGAGACTGTTTTCCATAAAAAATGTGAAGAATAACACAGAAACAGCATTTGGTGCAAATATACTTTAATTAACAGGCTGGAAACTACATGAAATCATACGATCCCCTCATGGCATTACTCTCGTCACACGTACAAACATTTCCAGCGTCTACAGATCATTGCTATTTGTTTTCCAGGTTAATCGAGGTAAAATGCTGGAAATCTTCCAGCCCATCCATCTTACTTAGCATAAAAACACTTGAGTAGGAGAAGACGGACAAAATTAAGCAAAAAAGTTAAATATGTGACAGACTGAAACGTCCTCTCCTAGTGTCTCACAGGCAAACCGGGTCCCATAAAGATCAGAGGTTTCAGTACGACCAGACAAATAACATGTAAAACAGAAAATCCAGACATATTAAAGGTGATCAAAACATTTCGTTTTTATTTCTTCCCATGACCGACAGAGGTGTGGTGTTGGCAGTGCGATGAATGAAAAGCTACTAAAAGCTCCTTCACTGTCCTGATGTCGGCGACTGTCCTTTGTAAATAAATACACACCGTTAAAAACGTTACAGTAATAGATTACAGTCTGATGAGCTGCACCTGCTGTCAACAAGCAAATATCCTTTGAAAATATAAAGCTGAGGGATGTTAAAAGAGGTTTATACGTCCAACAAGATGAAGCGGTTGGACCTTGTCTGACGAGGTGTCAAGTTTAAGGGCAAGACAAATGCAACAAAGTACAAACAAACCAAGTATCAGCTAAAACTAATGCAGTATAACACAACTGTCATGGAGGGAATCCCAATATTACGACTGTAAATCAGCAGCTTTTCACTGCTGTGTGTGTGTTGTATGTGACTGCTTTAGTTCCAGCTGGTGCATCTAATAAACTGCGTGGTGAGTTTAAGCTCTAACTGACAAAGAAATAGAAACACTGGCCTATCCAGCTCCTTTTATTCAGAAAGGACCATTTCAAACTGTGACTCATAGTTTTGTCATTAGTCACGCCAACGCTGTCCCAGTTTCCTGAATTCAGAGGCTGGGTTTCGAGAGGCTTTGGTGCAATGATATACGAGGACAGAAAAGGAAAAAAAAAAAAACACAAAACCACTGACGGGAAACATGTCTTCTTGTGATTATTAACAGTATATCACATCTGCAGAAGAGGGACAGCTTAATGGACAAGCCTACACCTTTGACAGTGACAGCTTGGTTTGTTATGCTTTGGGGTGAGGGTGGTGACAATGTGCCCCACCCACAGGGCACTCAGGAGGAACTGGATGTTGTACATAGTCGGACCCTCACTGCCACTAAATCACAACTAAGTGGAACAACCAAAGGACTAAGGGTGTACTCACACTTGTCCCCCTGTGCCTGCACTCAGAACTGTGCTTCAGGTCTGAGTATGTAGCTTGTGCTCTGCAGATGTTTGCCTTAAACTCAAACATCTCTCTACTGACTGTCTCACAGACATGTGTTCCAGGTCACGTTAAAGAGTTTACAGTTACACCCTGTTCTTTGACGTGCCTTTATTTACCGGTGATTTATTGGTTAATAGCTGAGCTGTTCAAGCAGTGTTTCCGCTCTGCATCCATGCCCACCTGTTCTCTTCCAGCAGGTACACACTGTTCAAACCAACTGAATGCTGGGAGGGGAATTTATTTTGCCCAACTACAGGTTTTGTATTTCATGTCGATGCTGATGAGATCAAACTGCATTGTTTTTACAAGGTCTAAGAAAAATGCTGAATATTTCATTTACATAAGGGGAAAAAAACCCACATTATGAAGGCGCTTATGAAACAGGAGGAAAAAAGAAAGAAAAGAAAAAAGAAAGCCAAAATGGCTCAATTTACTCCGACTGTGAGATCGACAGCTTGGCTTCACTCATTAAAACCACAGCATATTAATGTTTTAAAAGTTGCCAACACCTCCATTGCTCAATTTAAGGAGGGAGCCTGTAAGCTGGGAAGCCATGAAGCCTGGTGGGATTACCAAAGCTGGATGTGGACTTGGGTCATAATGCTACTATTTCATTAATCTTTCCAAGAAGACTAAATTCACAACTGCCAACTCCAACCCCTCCGCACATAGGCACTAAAAATCAAACATAAAAGAGAAACTGAAATGATTCTAATTAACAGCTGACCCAATTCTGGCTGGCTGCAGTAAACTTTGGGCCCTGTGGCTCTCACATGAAGGTCAAAGCGTGGGTTTAGGTTTAGCTGCCGAAGCCAAAAATGCCCTTGATGTAGCCAGTCAGACCGCCCTTGCCCTTCTGCTCCACCTTGTCATCCAGCTGTGGGAAGGCCACATGGTTAAGAGCAAGGTCAAAGAACAGAGGCTTGCAGGGGATGGGCTGGAAGTCGGGGGGGAACTGGACCAGATTGGGCTGCTTTCCGACGAGAGTGGGGTCAAAGCGGAAGGTCTCCAGATGGTCACAGAGGGGCTGCGTGAAAAAGAAGTGAGGAGATGTGAGTGACGACGCCACCATCAAACTGCATTTCTTGTCATAAACGTTAAAATGGCATCAAGATTGGACAAAATTTTAAATGATGAGATTATGTGCAAATAAACCCACGCTTCAGACTGCTCCAAACACTCATTTTCCAAAAAGAGTATATCCCTTATGTCATCTCTGGCTGTTAGAGCATAAGCCCCGCCCTTTGTTCTTCAAATATTGTGTTTGTGAGGGGGCAACCAATCAGAAGAAAGCTGGACATACGTGAGAGGAGCTGAAACAGCTCGCTTTAGGCCAAGGCCAGTATGAGACAGGTACGATTTTTGAACTTTGACAACTAAAGCTACTGCAGTGGAGACTGGGACAGATCCACTCAAACATATTCCAGTTATTGAAATTCCTAAGAATCAGGTTCATCACATACATAGATATACCTGTAACAAGTTAAATGACATCATCAAAACCGCTTTTCAAGTTTTTATGTTGCAGTTTGTTAGGCGCAAATGCACAAATTAAGCTTCACCTCTACTCTTCAGCAGTAATATGATCAATAAGTAATTAATCCACAGAGCTCATTCATTTTATTCGTACAGACACAAGCCTCAGCAGCCTGAGGCTTCGCCCTCTTACCGTGCTGTCTTTCACCAGTTGCTGAGGAACTTCAACAATCTCATCGGTGTCTGAAACACAAACACATTTCTTTACGATTGTACAACAAAAGAAGAAGACTGCTGGTTAAACTGTTTAACGATTTAAAGGCTCAAACCTAAAATCGCAGCAGCTTGAAGAGAGTACTTTTCAGCGTTGACCTCAGCAATGAGCTCCTGGACATCGGGGAGATCCTGCAGAAATTCATAATCAGTGTAAATAAATGTAGTACAGCGATATTTTGTTAAACTGTGATATTGTTGTAGTACTGTGTGTTTGCATCTCATTGCATTTTTCTAACAAACAACATGGTTTGCTGCACAGTTACTTGTAATAACCAGCAGGTGAATGAAAATCTAACAATCTATTAGCAGGCATCTGTATCTCGGTGATCCATACAGCTTTCTAATAACATTTGTCTATTTGTCTAAATAGGATCACTTGTGATGTCAAATAAATAAAATTGCAACCTCCACATAGATGAGATTTTAAAAAGAGACCTCCACAATTCATGTTTAAGGTGTGTGTGTTTGCATGTTATAAAAACCTTGAGGCTGTTGTTGAGGCTCTTGGCCTTAGATTGGACTTCCTTGGCGTATTTCAGCACCCTTTCATACAACACCAGCGCCTCACTCCACTTCTTCACCAACACATAAGACTGGGCTATAAAGAAACACCTGCAAGAGGCCCAAGAAAGCAGCTCATTAACAGTGTGTGGACGTAGGTGTATCTGCGATTATAAATACGTTTGAATTTCAGCTGCATTCTTTGAGGAAGAAAATGTTGAAAACCAGCCACAAAAAGACTAACCTGTAGGCCTTGTAGACCAGGGTCTTCAGGGACACCTCCTTCTGGAAGGTGTGGTCATCCTCCAGACCCTGCAGGGTGGAGAGTTCTGCCAGACTCTGGATAGTTGGAGAAGGTGGTGGTGGGAAAGAGAGAAAAAAACAAAAAACAAGATGCACATCATGTAACTGTGGTAACACAAACATCAGGCTGTACACCTAAGGCTTTTTCCTTTTCAATAGAACCACACTACTTAGCAACAGAACTTGATAACAGGACATTCACCTGCAGGATGATGTCATACAGGCGGATGAGATCCTGTGGACGGGGCCCCCTCTTGTTCTCGTCGGCCTCAGGCTCCTTCAGTTTGGCCTGCAGAGTATGAGCCATGCTCTCGTTCCTCTTCACCAGTGTACACAGCTTAATGTAGGTCAGGTAGCTGGGAGAGAGGAGCAGAAATGATTATTCACTTCCAGCGTACGATCCCTTTCAACTGATCAAGTCTGTAAACCTCAGCTGAATCAAAGCTTAACTGTAGACACCGTCAAGAACCATTAACATGCCTCACAGGCTCTCTACAAGTTGAACCAGACTCGCCCGACACTCGCTCAGCCTAATGATGGCCCGATCTGACAGGTTTATACATAATTGCTCGCAATGTTTCCAAACAAACAGCCAAATGTTCTCAGCCTCCCAAAAGTGAAGATGTGTTTGTTATTTCACAGCAAACTGAAGATGTGTGTTACAGTGTTGTCTACATGATGAGACAAGGAGGGAAGCTTGGAGGGAATGATCAAAGAGTTAGTGACTTACTGAGATAAGTGGTAAAGCAGTTAGCTGAAGTTATAATCCTATAACTCACTAACCTAACAGAACTAGGAGTAAAAATTAGATACATTTTTCTTCTTTTTTACCTGTGCAGGTACTGCAGGTTGGACACCTTCCCAGTGTCACCATCAGAGCTCCTCTCTCGTTGTTTCTACAATGATAGGTTTTGTAAATAGATTTACACACACACAAAAAAAAAATCTTTCTAGTAAAATTTTCTAGTATTCCCAGTTTCGAGTATTTACAAGCTACACCTTCACCACCTCTCATTCTTGTAAACATCGCAGCTTTTCATCCTGCTGAATCTTACCGCCTCAGTCTTGAGCTCCTCTTTCACTGCTTGGATGGTGTCTCGGCACTCGGCCAGCAGGGTCTCATACAAATGCTCTTTGGTTTCCTCATTAGCTGTCTGGACGACACAAACAGATCTTCAGACGTTAGTCAATACAAGTTTTTTTTTTTTTTAAAGAATAAAAAAATCCTACATAAAACTTACTGAATGTAAAGGAGGGAGAGAGGTGTGTTTCACGTTCCAAGCAGAGAAACATCACAGATTGTATCAGCACAGTGTTTAGATTTTTAAAAATATATTTTTTCTTTTTTAAATGCAACTAAATCTTTAAATTGGCAATGATGAGGAAAACCTGGGGGTGAGTCGTATGTGTGAGACGGATGGCACACGCTGAAGATGAGATGATATACAATACATGACTCTAGAAAGTAAAAACACCTAGTACCTAAGTACCTATCAAAAATGCAGGCCCAGCAGTAACACGACACAAACAGCTGGTTCACACTGAAGACGTTTTTCAGCCTCCAATTTGTCTTACATGTGTCCTCCTTACTTCTATTCAGCTCTCTGTACAGGTCACCTAGGAGTATTCTTTAACACTTTCAGCTGCTTTTCAAAGACTGCTTTCAGCTGACAGAACACTCAATACTCTGAGGCCATCCTCTGCACACAGAGGCAGAGAGGAGAAGGGGAGGAAGCAGTTGTGGCTCTTAACATGCCGACTGAAAGTGGAGATGTTCACAAATCCTTTTCATGATTTTTGTAGAACAACTTACAAGCAGATTTATGCATCGATATCTGCCATTTAACCAGACTGATAGGATTTGGCTGAAACTTGATCAGATCATAAAAAGGTTTCTACCACATTGTGCAGACGTATCTCATTTAAAACGCGATCAAGCAAACATTTGATGCATTTAACAGTTTTAGTACTTTGATACAAAGAGCAACAGTTAAAGCAGGAATGCGACTGACAACTCGGGGAGAGACGCAGGTATGTGGCCCGGCAGGCTGCTGATACATTCCTGCACATAACTCATCAGGAGTAGAGACACTGTATAGTTTCAGGGTTCAGGTCTTTAAGAATGACAGGATTGTTCTTCATCTAAGCCGTCTATCATCGCCACACTAATACAACAGGCCTGTGTTACACTGACATATTCTCAGAAAGAGGACAGGTTTTACTAACACTGGAAAAAAGCAAAATGTAAGCAAAAAAAAAATAAAATAAAATAAATTACAGATCAACTGATCAGTCGTAAAAATATCTGTTTGAAGTATTTAAAAAATTTAGTGGGCTACATTACTGCGTCTCTGTTGCCTTTAGAAGTTGAGAAAACACAATAGAGGAGGCAATTCCTCGTGGTGGCAAATCAGATAACAGATTGTTCACAAGTCTTCTCTATCCCACCCAGAAAGGTGATGCTGTTATGCGTTTCACACTTGTGCCAACACCCTGGCCAGGCCTAGAACATCCAGTTCAACCTGTTGAGCATTCCTTACTGTTCAGCAGGAGGGCTGGATGGATACACCAATTAAAGGAGGGAACAGCCCTTCAACTAGGGCTGATATTTGGCCCTACAGTGTCTCCTGTCCCCTGACGCCACAAGCAGAAGAACAGGTGCACATTACAAAGCTGAAGGTGCTAGTGCTGTGACGCAATATAATGTGTCTACTATGCAAAAATCCTTTAATTGTGACCAACAAGAAAAGCCAAATGTGATAAAAACTGACAGTTCTGCTGTTCTTCTCAACACAGTCAATCACAGCCATCTTTAACCACCTGTTATGCAACAGTTAGACTCAAAAAGCTCCAGCTGAAACTGAAATGAGCTGCTGGGTGTAGCCCTGCATTTATCTGTGAGATGAAATGCGTAGAATGCAGTTGTGTGATAAAAGCAGCTGCATGCCTGAGACCTGAGTGGCAATGGGTGTGACAGGTGTGTCTGCAGGGTGTGCTGAGTGCTCGGGCACAAAAAGGAGGAATGAGCTGTGGCGACAGCGAGGGGACATGTGATACTATCAAGAACAGGGTGCCACCTACTGAAGATTTAAGGAACTGCACCGAGTGCTCTCAGGATTGTTTTATTTGTATTAAACCATTTTAATGCTTGACGAGTAGCCGACAGCCTCAAGCACGCAGAAAGATGATTTACTTAAGAAGAGACTTTTATGCTTCTACATATTTCCTCTCATATATTCACTCTTACTGTTTGTTTACAGTCTCTTAATAGATAGTAAAACTAATTAAACGACTACTTTCACTATTATTTAATTGTGTTGTTTTAGTATGAATGGTCACATACGACATCTTAAGCAGTTGGAAAAGCTGCTTAAAAATGTATGAAAATACAAACACTTTAACACATTTTCCAAAGCAGTCCAACAGGTAAGACTGGTGTTTCTGTACCCTGGCCTTATGCAAATAATCCGTGTGAGCTTAAAACTCAATTCAAGGCCCAGTTTAAGAATGAAAATATAGAAGTGGGCCTAAAATTGGTAGGGTCCCCTTCTAAGGACATAAAATGTGCATGGAAGCGGGGAATTCGAATCAAGGGTTAATTTCATGAAAAAATTAAAAAATTAAAAATTTGGCATATATAAGCACGCAGTCCAAATGGGTCATATGAGCACACAGAATCAGTGTTATGATAAATACTGGGTAGTCTCTGACAGTAGCTCTGCATGAGGCAGTCAGGAAACACGAGGAGAGGTAATAACCAGTAATGAGCAAGATTATATTTGTACTACAGAGGGAATCTGTTCACTTATTGTCTTTCAGTAAATACGTCTGAAGTTGTTTCCATTGTTTGCAGCCCAAGAGACGTAGAAAGGAGTACCAACATCTGGCTTTCCCAACATTAGGAGCTGCAACAACATGCGTTTCCCACTGAGTTTGTTTATATGCTTTAAAAAAGAAGGAATGTGTGAGAAGCTGACCTGAGCGATGGCAGCCTCGTTATCTCCCAGACCCAACAGGAAGATGCGAGCCTTGTCGATCTTCACGGGCACCGTGCGTCCTCGCCACTCCACTTCACTCATAGTGGCCGCCTGCTTGGTTCGTGCCTGAGTAATCAGGGCCTAGAGGGCAACAAAACAAACATTTTTAGTACACAATTACGCAGCTGTGTAGTATTCTTGTTTGGTACGTGCTCCCCTCTGCACTTTAATCATGAATTACAGACTGATTAACAAAAGCTTTACCCCTTTGTGTTTACCTCTAGTTTCTCAGCCATCATGCCGCCTCCTCCACCTGTCAGCCTCATCTGCATCAGGTCATTAATGGCATTCTGATCACCTAAAATCAAACAAGCAGTGAGAGACTGTGTGTTTGTCAGTGTGCAGAGGAAGGACTGAACTCAGGAACATGTGTTGTACGTCAACAATGACACTGAAAAGAACAACTATAGCAATGCTGACCAATATTGTAAGCGCAGTAGCGAATGTTGGGCGATATCTCATCTACACGTTGGCGGTACAGAACTGCCAGGTCCTCAGTGAAGGCACTGGCCAGCTTCTCGTAAA
>VURO01020592.1:6837-17863 GCA_015108175.1 Pelvicachromis taeniatus
TCCCCCTCCTCCCCCCCCCCCTCCTTTTTTATCATCATCTTTAATCAAATAAATGCACCCCCACCCCCCCCACCTTGTCCTCTGCATGACATCTTCAGCAGTCAGATGAAATTCTCCCTCACACGCAGGGGGGAGAGTCGAGGTGAAGGCGCAGCTTCCCTAATGGCGGACGGCTTGTCAGGATTAGGGCAACGGGGGCTGTAAAATCTACGCCTGATGAGGTGACCAGCTCTCCCTCTCAGCTCCAGCGCTTTACAGATTTGCCCACCTCTCCGGAACTTTCTCCCCTCACGCCGCAGCCGCCGCCGTGCTTCGATGCAACTCTCGCTCTTTCTCTCTTCCTCCTCTGAAGTGCACATTTCGAGCGCATGCTTCGACGCCATCCACCCGAACTCGCCCCCTCCCAACTTTATGTTTCAGGCTAAATTGGCTGATTTCATTACCATTCAGGTGAAGAGTTTTTCCTCTTCTTCTTCTAAAAGCGGCTCTTCTCTAAAAAAAGAAAAAGAAGAAAGAAAAGGGAAAAAAAAAACAGAGAAAAAAAGCAGAAGGATGTCAGCACAGGGTGAAGCAGGTGCAAAAGGTTTAACCGTTGCCAGCCGAAACGCCAGGCCAACTCTGGCAGCTAATCCCCGAGGTATTTAATGAACTTTTTCTCTTTAACCGCCTCCGCTAATACTCAGAGGCCGTGCTCTTACACGTAGAAAGAGCAGTGGAAGCCAACGATGATAACATTTTTTTTTTTATATACCTGTAATAGAGGTTTTAAAGGGTTGGTCCTCTTATTTGGAAGAGGAATGATTTAAATTTCTCTTCAACCTCAGGCTCTTCTACTTGTGTGAGGAAGGCGAGGAGAGAGAAACACTCAAACGTAAAGAGTGTCTAGTTGTTATTATGATTATTGAGAGGTGGATTGCTTAAACCGTTTTGGGAAATCCAACTGCATATGTTAGTTTCAGTGACGCCTCCAGTGCTGGATATATTTGAGCTTCCCCCTAACCTTCTTCTTCTTCTTCTTCTTTTTTTTTTCCTGTTATTTTTCATCATTTTCATCTTTCGCCTTGTCTGATTTATTAGCGCCCTTCCACACACCACAAACGCCAAAAGGAAGGATCTCACGAGCACGGTTGGCTGTCAGAACAATTGGGAGCGCTGGAAAAAAAAAAATAAAGCGAAAATTACCTTACTGCCTGTGATTTCAGAGGTTTTACTGAAACATTAAGTGAACAGGCAGGCAGGAAAGAAGACTAAAAAAAAAAAAAATACTTCAAATGTCCCTGGGCTATTTCGTTTGCTCCAGACATACAGAAACAAAATGAACTCCCCAAGTTCAGGTTGAGGCTCAGCTTTGCCCTCAGGTTCTACCACTGAAACTACGTGTTCATGTTTTTGTGTGAGTTGTGAAGAGATTCGGCCTGATTCCCGCCTTCTCCTCCCCCCACCCCCACCACATCCTCTCACCTCTCACAAGCACACATGCCTCTTACCCCTTCCTGCATTAAACGAAGTGACAGGACAATTTGCATTATTGCTCCCGACTCGACGAAGACTCGAAATTACACGCGTCCGTCGTAACGAGCGCATGATCGCCGCTCCCTGTCTTCCTCTTACCTTCCAGGTGTTTTCCGCCTGACACCATGAATATGCACAACAGTGGAATTTGACAATATTTAACACATAAAAATAAAAGAGAGGACGAGTAGGGGGAAGTGAAATGTTTATGCCCGTTTGTAGCCGTGTGTCACGTCGGGTTTGGATCTGCGCGGTAGAGCCTCGGGGTCAGGTGTTAGGTTCAACACTTGTGCACAAATCAGGATGACCTGTACCGCCTCGGGGCGCCGACACCAAACACAGCAAACCGACAGAGGCAGGACTAACACAGACGGCTCATCCGACACATAAAATGAGATGTTTTTTAACTTCATTTGCAAGTCATAGATAAAAGTTCCAGCAGTGGCTCTGATTTTGTGTTTCTTATACTCCATCTGCTTCAGTTTCAGTGTTTAGATTGTCTTTATATTTCTTTGATGGAGTGCGGAACAATAATGAAGTTTGATAAGTTTCAAAGACTTGAATTAATGCAACAAGTCAATATTTACTGTGCCCAATATTCTTCTTCATAGTTCAGATTAACTCACAAGTTTCATGGCTATGGATCCAGAATAATTTCATTATCTCCAACGCACTTAGTGTGCAAGAAGACTTGAACTAGTCATTGTTTTTTATTTAGCTATAGCTGCAGTGATTTATTCATTGCAACATGAGCAAACATACATGGGAATACAGTATGTAAGACAAAAGGGAGTTTGTATAATTCTAACAAACTCAAAAATATTTGGTATGACCGTCATTCTTCAACACAGCCTGAACTCTGTCAGGAAAACTTTCTTGTCATTTCTTTGAGTTGTCTTCAGGATCCCGTGACTTACGAGACAAAGTCTAAGAACAAAGTGCTCTTCTTGTTATAGTGTCTGAACCTTTACGGGCATGTACTGTATGTAATGCTGCAGTGTGCTGCTACTGATATCCTCCTGCAACACCAACAGTTATTGGTAATGATGGAGCTGCACATTAAGTTTTAACCGATTATTAAGATGTTTTTGATTGTGTTATATTTTATTGTTTTATTTGTATAGTGCCAAATCACAACAAGTGCCTAAAGGTGCTTTATACTGTAAGGTAAAGACCGGACAATAATAGAGAGAAAACAAAGAAAACCAAATAACCTCCTTAGCAAACGCTTTGGCGACAGTGGGGAGGAAAAACTCCCATTTAACAGCAAGAAACATCAGACAGAACCAGTCTGAGGTTACATCGGGCATCTCTTTTGTTCTTTTTTTTTTTGCAGTCTATTGCTTAAAAATGTGTTGTGCAATTTATTTAGGCTTTTTATGCATGAATGATTTATAGATCAGTGTTAAGAGGTATAAGAAACAAAACATGATTCCTCTGAAAATGGGCAGGTACAAGTACTGGACTGAAAAAGAGCCCAAGTTGTTATTATACATACATATACGTCTTTATTACAGAAGAGAAAGAGCTTATTGTGCTTGACTTACAAAGATTACCAATCAATGAACTAAACAAGCTCTTCAGTGGCTAAAACTTGACAAAACGAATCAAATAATCGGTTTCACTCATAAAAAGTTACACTGAAATGCACAAAAAGACTCACATCTAAAGGTCACATCCAACACAACTTGATACACAGTTAATTCACACACTGTCACGGTCTCAAACATGGTGACAGAGAGTTGCGGCTGTATGACGAGGTCCACGGAAATAAAGTAACCGCCAGAAGAGAACGGCGTCAGCGCCTCTCTGGCTGTCCAGCCGTGGCAGATCAATAGACCCGCCAAGCGTCCGACACGCAGCCTCGCCGACGGAGGCTTGCTGGAACGCGGGGCTGGGAATAAGTCGAGGGGTTCGGGGCGCGCCGGTCCATCATGGCGTGTCACAGCGATGAAATGAGTTGTCTCCAGCCACCAGATCGATGGCTGACATAAGAGCGCCGAGCCACTGAGACAGGCGGGAAGGAGGGAGGAAGAAAAGAAAAGGGAGCGGGCTTCCTAAAGTTATTACCTCCACCTCGCTGTCAGAAATCACGGCGTGATGCATTACATGTGTTCCCTGTTGTGTAGTGTGTGTAAGGAGCGCACAAACAGAGGGGAAGGGGATGAAAAATGCACTTTCCGCTCCATTCGTCTCCCATATACCACTGCGTTCCCGCGGACAGGCGGGAGTGTCCCGGCATACTTTTGTTTGTAAATAGGCATCACTCACAGGGACGTTTCCTTCACCACAGCGGCCAAAATGAAAGATTTAAACCGTGCATCCTGAGCTCGTACACGTCATGTTCACTCAGAGCCAACATGACGAAGATCCAGCAACTTCAAAACATTATCTCCTTTCATTGCACTTTAAAGTCAAATTCTACTTTGACTGAACGCCTTGGGATAAATGTCAGACTTTTGGGTTATTTACACCTTTTATTTTTTTTTATAATTGATCAATTTTCCCAACAGAAACTCACAGATTATTCCTACATTCTTCCATAAAAACAAGGAAATGACTGATCAGAGCCCACACACACATACTCGCACACTCGAGTGGCTAAAAACAAAGAGAGACTGAAATAACTCTTCGGCGCTAAAGACATCTGAATAACAATCCACCACTTCAGCCTGTGTGCATGTGATGATGAATACTATTTAAATAAGGCCAGGCCACGCCCCTTGAATCATTTGATGACGATTGATCGTGACATGCTAATTTTTCAAGGGTAATTTCTAAAATGCGCCTCACACGTAACGTCTGGACTTATTAATACAAACGACGGGGCCCGGTCCCCTCGTCTCCCAACAACCTACCCCCCCCCCTTTTGGCATGCGACGTTGTTCATCTGCTCCTGGCAATAATAAATCACGCCGTGACAAGTGCCGCACTCTTAACCTTGATGGACTAAGAATCAACGACCCCCTTCAAATAAAGCCTGATTACGCGATTGGCATCGATCATTGCTCTTGTCTTCTTCAATAAGGACATGCTTATTCCGGCTGTTTTGACCCCGATGTCCCAACCAGAAATAAATAAATGAAACATCCAGGACTTCAATTTAAAGAATCTTTAGTTCCTATAATGATTACTGGAAAAAAAATACTCGCTCTTTGGATAGTTTAATGGGTTATTTTTTCTAATAACCCATTATTAATTGTCCTTCTAATGTCTGATTTTGCTGAGCATTAGTTACATGAGTAAAATGAACCTGCTGAATGAAGACTTTTAATACACGTGCATCAAATGGCATCATTACTATGGATTTGAGCATAGGCTGTATATAAAAGATGGACCTAGCCAACCGTATTATCAGTATCATCTTCATCCAAATGTGGACCTCTGTTTTAAAGCCCTGACATATACATGGCCATTAGGTTTTTTGGAATGAGAAAATATGAAATTTGTTCTAGAACGTGGCGTGTTAATGTGTCAGATAACTCTGGCTAGCTTTGTTAGCAAACTGTAGAAATAAGCGGAAAGATACTTGCTAATGCATTTTAATGGACATATAAATATAGTACTTGAATGTAATTCACCTAAACTCAATCACAGAGGTCTGAAATGGTCCACAAGTACAATTATCATTAGAGCAAGTTGAGTTATTTGTCATATATTTGCATTAAAAGGCACCAACAACACACACTGCAAAAAGGTCCAGTTCAGTGACTCCAAATAGTGATCATTCCCTTTACAGTGCAAGCTTCAACCCTCGTTTTATAATTTCTATACAAATAAATAAAGTCACCCTGCACACTTGCTACGGAGTGAAAAAAATAGATATTCAGGTTTCTTGTGTGACGTTCTGACACATATAGTATATGCTAATTAGTGCTACCCAAAGTAGCAGACTAATACAAGTCTAAAATTGGAGCCACATTTACTCCCACTGTCATTCCTACACCCCTAAAATCTCATAACTTTAAACCTTCATCAAGCAGGGTTATACAGAAATTCACCCCAAGTACAGTTTTTATTAGAGGCAACATTAATCAAAACCATTATTCGTAGCAGGGTGTAAACGTGTTCCAGTAGCTTGAACATTTCAACATGGAAGTCGACTCATTATTGGGGCCAGTCTCTAGTGGCCATTAAAGGAATTGCACATGGAACTGGAATAGCTTTTCAGGGATTAACTTGCTCCTAAAAAAAATTTAAAAAGTTTAAAAACACTTTGGAAATAAATTTTTAGCTTACAAATGGTCCATAATGTGGATCACATTTGTCCTATATAGAAATTTACAATCATTTTATTATGTAAAAATGCCCTGTAATTGTTTTTTTTTGTTTTTTTTTTAAAGAAATACGTAGGTGAGATGGTGATGCTGATGACATGCCTTATAACAGTTGGTGAAAATCTTGTTTTTGTGTGTGCAGCAACAACAGTGTGTTATTTTTACTTTCATCTCACCCACTCAGGGAGGCCAAGGGGACCCAGGGGTGCTTCCTCAGGTCCGACGCGCCGACCTGTCTGTCAGTGTTACTCACAGGGGTTTGAATGCGGTGTGACAGGTGCCAATCTGCGGCGCCCGACGATAACGGTGTCTCCTAGCCAGCTAGGCGCTCGGAGGCGACCTCAGCCGCCGCCTGTACAGATGCCAAACATTTGAAGTAGCTCAGGAGCAACAATGGAGTTGTTGCATTTCGGTGAATCCTGAAATGTGACGGCTACATTCTTCACGGTTGATTTATGGGCTCCAGGATGAAGTGATAACACGCTGATGCTTGGATTTACTTTGTGTGACATTTACCTTTGCTGTCACATGGTTTATGCATGATGCTTCACACTGAGGTGGCTCCTTTTTGGATTTTCATTGGAAAATAGCATACGTATAAAAAGCCTTCATGCACTAGATACAACGCGTAATCACAGTATATACTCATAGGTACAATTACAACTAACCTATTCAACCATGGGGGGAAAAAAAGGACTGAGAGTTAAATGTGATGTAGGCCATCATCCATTCGCCTCCGCTCATGCTTTTTCAGGGCCGCGGGGGGCGCTGGAGCCTATGCCAGCTGTCTTGGGGCGAGAGGCAGGGTACACCCTGGACAGGTCACCCGTCTGTCACAGGGCTAACACATAGACAGACTGTGATGTAGGCCGATGCATGAAAATCACGCACCGTTTCTCAAAGGAGATATTTGGCATTTCTGCTCACATAACTCTTCCTGTTTTCATGAATGTCTGTGTGTGTGTTTTTGGTTGGCTGATTGGGGGAAGGTGGGGGTAGTAACAGGTGTCAGGAGTCTTAAATGGCACATACACTCAGTAGTACACACCTACACACACTCTACATATTCTGGGAGCGTTCCCACAGTCAGACGCTTCACAAAAATATGCAGAAATTAGACACAATTTCAGCTAACGTAAGCATCGACGTGCTTTTCATGACCAACTTTGACCACTTTGAATCTCAGTGTGGCTTCTTACAGTTTCACTATCAATGATTGCTAGTTATTATTATTAAATCCTTAATTAAAAAGGTTGCCTCTGTGAAATGTGGATCTCCAAGTACAAAAACAAATATGGAACATTTAGACCACATAGGAGAGGAATGAAACATTAATTCAGGCTGGGAATTTGACTTTGTCTACACAAAGCACCAGGTTGCTAATTTTGTAGCTAACCGTGTGTGTTCATATGAAAGATGCCAGGCTCGATGTAGTCTTTTGTGCTGATGCAGTGTACTAATACTGAGTTTTAAAAGCATCCAGAGGCTGTAGGTGCAAACTCAATAATCTTACCACAGATGCAAAAATGTGCACTTGTATGTCCAATACAACAGCTAACATTACATGCAATAAAGTCAACTTGCTTTTGGGCATGCAAAGTTAGCTCAAATGGTTTGGATGTCAAGCAAAGATAGCAGAAAAACATCATCCACACATTCATCAAAAAAAAACCAAACCCATCCTTGTAAATGGGTCTAACATTTAGCTGTTATCTAAATCAGATTCTTGTACTTTAAAATTGTTTGACTCTATAAGCATATTATTAAAAATACAATGTTAGTGATCGCATATTTAAATTCTCGTGTTTATTTTGGATATTTTTTTTGTCAAGCTTTCAAAAAGTTTATATTCAAACAATACAGAATATATTTTGAAATCTTTTATAATATTTAAGCCAATTTAATATAGTTCTAATAATAGGTAATGACACTGTTGTCACAAGTGCATAATGCTAGCTACGGTCGATGTGTGTTGAGTCACTGAGGCTTACCTCTGACCGATGACCTAGAGAGTGAGTTGAGTTGCTGAGGATATCCTGAACTTTTCTGTCAGTATTTTTTGCTGCAGTTAGTTGCTGTTAGTAGTTGTTAGCCTCTGTTAGTTGCTGTTAATCTCTGATAGCTACTGAATATTGATCTAAAATGGGCAATCAGGTACAGGTACAGCAAGCATTTTGGTTACAATGTAACTGATTGTGAAGGTGAGGAGGGAACAAGAAAGGGATGTAATACTGGGGCAGGAAAGGATCAGTGTTCAGATGTTTTGGGCATCCTTTTCTATTTCCTACATCCTGGGCAGCATTGTCTACGTCCTGATGGGAGCCACTCAAACACTCAAACACACAATTTAACACGTGTGAGGGATCTTGGAGATTTCTGTGGGCTGCTTTAAATTATGTAGTTCACATAAGGCTGACAAAGCTCTTACTTAGATCTTAGCAATGATGTTTACATAATGTTTAAACATGTCCGGTGTTGCATACTGATGGAATTAGTGAGCACACACTCAATGAAGGAATAATTGAAAATGATACAAATATATTTTTTAAGAGCAAAAGAACTCTGCCAGTAGGTACTGCCAGTAGGTACTGGCAATGATGACGTTTCCTCAGGACTTCCTCTGAGGAAAACCTCAGAAAACTGTCAATCAGTACCTGTACTCCTGACCTACCTCCACCGGCTCACCCAGGATAGTGGTGGTGCTGGTGGCCAGCTGAACTTTGGTTTAATACAGGGGGTAGAAAGAAAAAAGAGCAGCCCTGTGTTGTCTCCAAATTTTACCAGATGACAGTCAGGTTGTATAGACCTGCAAACATCAGTGTAAAGTAATACGTACAGGAGAACTCTGTGGATCCAGAGTTACCTTGCAGGGTGAGTCGAACAAATATGTCCTGTCCGATGTTTTTAGTGCTTCACTTACTCTAGAGACTGCCGCTGTCTCATGTAAGCTCCCTCGTGTCTTAGAAGTACCTCTTTAAGCCCTGAATCTTTACTCTTGAGCAAATCAATGAATTGTACCAGGAGACTAGTGGATTTCTTTTTATCACACTAACGTCTGCGGTGCTAGCTGTGTGAGTGTGTTGAACAATTTCTATTTCACACACATACACACACAAAAACCTAAAGTCCAGCCTTCTTCTTTTTCTTGCTTTCTAGCCTCCCTTTCAGCACATTTCTCTCCACAAGCCCTTCTACTCCTCCCACACACCGGAGATCAATTTGTCTTGCAGACAGGAATCCATATTTTTCTCATTGCAGGTACTGCCTCTTCCAGGACACCACCCCCCGCCATCACCTCTCTGCAACTGTCCATCCGCCCCTCTCCACCCCAGAGCAGCTGAATCAGCTCCCGGCCCTCCCTACACGGACTGCAGACCGACACCAGCATTTGTTCCCCGTTCCTGTTCAGTTTACAGTGTCTGACCAGCGGACGCTGCTCCCCGCGGCTGCTTTCCAAAGGTGTTCCATCAAACCTGAGGGAGGGAGGGGGAGGGTGGGGGTGGCGAGCACTCAGAAGTGGGTAGAAGAAGCGGACGAGGAAAAAGAAAAGCTTGATATCAACAGGGGAGTGGATGAGGGAGGGAGGCATTTTACACCGCATGTTTCTCTCACCGGTGTCTACCTTGGTTCGAGGAAAGACCGGCGGGCTCCCTAGTGGCAGCCGCCGCGATCAATACTACACAAGAGTTGAATTAGACCTCAAGTGGAGCGCACATCTACCTTGGCGGAGGCAGAGGCCGACCTGAAATCCCTTGAACATTTACTTCTTTCCACCGAGTTAACCAATAACTGGATGAAATGAGAGGGAAAAGAGCAGCTGTCTTTCCTGTTTCTTATCTCTGCATTTTCCCCTCACCCCTCCCTCCTCTTCCTCGCCGGCTCTGTCTCTTCCACTCGTCCTCGCCTCTCGCCGTCGCTCTCGGCACTCAAACTCTCAGTATCTGTTTTGCCTTAAAAGAGTCACTTGAGCAGAAATGAAATGCACAATTAGCAGATATCCAGAAGAAATGGGACACACACACACACACACACGAGCACATGTGCAAGGAGTGCATGCATGTGTGAGCATTCCAACAGCATCTTTTCCTATATCCTTAATTTAATCATGTACTCTCATGGACGTAGGCTCATGCTTCACACACACGGACAAATGTTTTTAAAGCAAGAAAAAGAAGCGAGCTAATGAAGAAATCTTAAATCACGTTAGATTTTTAGTCGTTATATTTTCGTTACTGTTGTTTTATGCAGAATGTGAGCTCTGCATAGCTCTGACTTCTTCTTTGGTATTTCCTGCAGAACGTCGGAGATGTCGAAATATGCATGTTTCCATGTGCGTTATTGAAAATGCAGTGGTGCAGTAGCGCGTATGTTATATTTAAAAACAATAAATTGGTCAATATTTTACATGCGTTAAACACAAACAATATGTTGAAAAAGAGTTATAGATATTTATTATAAATCCATAATTTATATTAAATAAACAGACAGTAGATTAAGTAATTTAAGAAATATGTTGGATTTTGTTTCATACACAATATTACAAATAAAAGATTTGTTTTGTAAAAAAAATGTCTAAAATAATATATGTATATATATTTAAAGAATCAATAATAGTAATAAACATTTGATATAAACACAAAATAGAAAATATACAGAATTTTGTACATGACGTCGTTTTATTTCATTTTTAAAAAATTTGTAGATTTTTTTTGTCAGCCTTTAATATACGTTACACACGAAAATAAGATCTATATTATGGATATTTTAAACTTTTTGTCTTTTTTCTATTTAAAAATTGTGTTAATGAGAAATACATGAATACAGATTTTGAAATATATATTTTGTTTTAACAATGAATAATATAAATATATTTTGTAGAGACAGTGTTTATGTATTTTTACATTTATTTTAATTTCATTGGATTTTCGTGCTTTTGGCCATTTCTATATAAACAAGGTAAATTTATAAAGGAAATGATCAAAAGTGTTATTTAAAATGAGTTAATCAAATAGATAAATACTGATATAAATATAAATAAAACAATAATACAATTAGTCATGGTTATTTAGACGGGTTTTTGGTGAAACATTTATATTAAGTGTGCAGTGACGTGATATAAACTTCTTCAGTTCTTTTTCTATAAACAGCTTTAACCTCCATACATTTCATAATTACATAAACTCCTGTTGTAGATTAGTAGATTAGGCAAAACGGAACAAGCTAAGTGGAAACAGATA
>VURO01020592.1:17883-28411 GCA_015108175.1 Pelvicachromis taeniatus
TTATATACCACTGTTTTTTTTTTTTTTTACCTTTCATGCGTTGGCAGGTGTAAGTGGCACCTGAGTCTAACTGCTGAGCATCACCATGATGATCATCATCTCCATCGTTCCGTCCACCCTCCTGCACCTGCCTCCCTTCCTCTGCTGGTAGATCAGGTAGGTGCCCGTTCCCCTGCCAGATGCCTCCTGCTGAATTTGGGTCAGTAACACACTCCTCTCCTGGATCAATAGAAGGCACTCAGTGCAGCTGACGCCCTCTCACACCTGATACTTCGCCCAAACACCCGACAACCACTCCCGCCCCCTCCCTCCAACACACACTCCAACCTGGCGAGGGACCAATTACACCTACCAGAGGGAATTACCCTCTTGTCTGGAGTGATATCTCCAAGGATTACAGGTACTTAGCTCCCATTATGTCTGCTCCATTACCTGTGTGCCGCCTCTTAACACACACCGACCTCCTTTGTGTTTGCCTGTTTGCACAACAATCCATCCCATCGGCTGGCTACCTTTTCCACTTCTCAATGGGCTCTTTGTGGCCTGAAAAAAGTGTGTGTGTGTGTGTGTGTGTGTGTGTGTGTAGAGGAGGGGGCGGCTAACACTTTTTCCCTCCAGGTACATGCTGTCTTACTTAAAGCATTTTCACGGTTACAGTTTTCCCAAACACGCTCTCTCAGTCTCTCACATGCTTTCTCTCTTCACACACACACACACACACTCAAACACAGTCTCTTTGCATCTATTTAATGATTCACTTCTTTGTGTATAAACACACACACATGCATTCCTTTACACATGTCAGCACACCTGTACACACACCCGCACTTCCCTCACAGACACTTATACAAATTATCTCCTTGTTGCCAGACTCATTTTACCCCAACACACACACACACACACACACACGAGCGCACACACACACACACACTCTCACTTCTAGACAAGAGGTAAACTGATCTCTCTGACAGACAGACGACTGGCAGTTTGGAGAGCCGAGGGCGATGAGAAGGTAATTACCCGTGACAGACGTACCTGTGTAGGTTTCACCTCCTCCCCGCCTCACTCCAACCTGCACTTATCACAGTTACCATCTCACCGCCGCCGCTCAAGAGCTTTAATTGGAAGATTAAGGTGTTTTAGGCATCGATTTCATGTCGACTGCTTATTTTTTCCCCACCTTTCCCAGTGCAGCAGCGCGCTCCCTCCTCTGGAGGCACTGTTCTGTGTGTGACGTTACACCTGATGCTTTTTTTAGTGTCATCAAGCAAAGCGGAGCATTTGAAGTCAGTGTCTGCTTTTCGGAAAATCTTCTTAGTGCATGCATATCATATTGTGGATAATCAGAATTGACGTATTTGTGTTCCCAGCTTTTTGGAAGCGTTGACATGATATTTAACAACACCCATGGTTTATTTCCTGTTTATGATACAGCACTATGCAGAAATCTTGAGCCACACCTCATTTCTCAAGTCTTTCGGAGTTCTTCTTTGGACATTTGAGGCTTTTTCATTCATTCATTTTCAGTCTAGTCCTCGTACCTGACCATCACAGTTTGACGTACATTAAATATTATTTTTGCACCTAAAAGGCGACCAAAAGAGCTATTAGCTGTTCTTACATGATCTGATATTACTGGTAAGTAATTTACCGCATCGCCTCTTTGAAGAAGCTGTTAGGGAAGAACCTCAAAAATGTATGAAGAGTGTTCATGTGGAGCCCTAAGTCCACACACAGTCATGAAAAGCTTCGAGAACATCTGATATACAGAAAGTTTCAGGTTCAGTCGTCATCGAATGAGCGACTGCTGAAAACTGCTGCTTCTGAATTTCAGTCATTTTACAATTTTTACTCTACAAACCATTCAGTACCTTTAGCTTTTTTGTGTGTTTTGTCTCTTTTTGGGGGGACAAATTAGATGTAGTGAAAGTAAGCGTGTATGGAGGCGGGGAGAGACTAAAGCAAAGAAAAGTTCACAAAAAGAACGAGTTCATAATTCCTAAATCAGCAAGAAAAGGGCAGGAAAACAACAACTAAATAAAATCCTTTTTTTCTTTACGATGAGACTAAAGAAATTCATAATACTCCATGTCATCACATGGAGTATTCACATGCATCCGGGCACAGTTTGTAAATGCATTGACTTAAAGTAGCAGTGATGTCAGAAAGAGTGCTTCAAAAACCCCGGCAAGTGTTAAGCAGTCAGATAAAATATCTTAAAGAAAGAAACAACGCTGTCACCTGAGACGTTAATCTTTGCTTCGCCTCCTGAAGCCTCACTCGGATTCGAGATTAACTGTGGCGTGCAAAACTTTCTCATAGACTTATAAACAGAAAGCTGCAACTTTCCTGGAAGTCACACTTGGACCAAACTGATATTTGCACATAGAAACTGTGCGGAAAGCTTGAAAACATACACCTACTGTTTCCCGCACACATTTACATACTGTTAATAATTTCTCTATTAGCCAGGTGTTCTGGGGTCCCTGAGGTCGCATTTCATCAGGAATCAACAACCTGTTATAAACACCAACTATCTTTCCTTTTCTTTCCCCCACCGTCAGCCACAACCATCTGGCACCAGGCCACAAAAATAGACTCAAAAGCGTTGGTAACAATTAGTAGTTGCTGTACCCGGGGACCTCACAACAACCCACCTGATTTTCATACCCTGCATTTCGTTGCCCCCCTCCCACCCCCGCTCCTCTCCCCCTCCTCATCAGGACGCTATCAATAGCCAGACACCTGTTTCCTGCCAAACGCTAGCTAGGCCCTCTATGGCTGCACCTGTATGTGCTTACACAAGAGCCTCAAGAGGAGTATTTATGTGGATGGGACTGCAGGGCTGATATCAGGCTCTGCTAATGCAATCACAGGAAGGACAGGGAACACTTGACGAGTGTGAAGCAAGCCAACGGTGGGGTGAATTAACTCGAATCAAGTCAGGATGTGGATTTTCAAAAGATGCTCAAATGGGAAAATCTTTTGACCCTAAAATGAGTATTCAAGATGATGAAAATGATTGGTGTGCATGTAGGCTAATCTCGGAGGAAAAGTAGTTCTAAAGGAACAATGAAAAATCACTGTTTCCCACCCCCCCTCAGGGATGTTAAACTGTCCAGATGCAGAGATTTCTGACTTTATTTTTAAATCATGTTCAAGTGAAGCATCTTTTCCAGCCTTCAGATTTGAGACTGATGATTTAATCCAACAATAAACTCCCACTCAGAGTCCTCTTAAGGCCACATAATCTTGGAATACAAACTCAAATGTCACCTCAGTTTTACCTCTTTGCTACAAAGACTATATGTACTGAGAATGGTTGTCCATCTACCCTCCGTCTGCACTTAAATTAAATTGGGGTCAGTTGGGAGAGGCCGTGGCTCTGGAGGTAGACCAGAAGGTGATGGTTCAAGACCAGTCAGCGACCATCAGGCGATCTTTTGTCACTAAGGAAAATTTTGCATTTCTGGTAGCGAGTGGATGTTGGCACTTCCTGTGAAATTGAAGCCTAGAGACTGGTCAAAGCACAGTGAGTCATTACATGTAGGGCAGCATCTTCCATACGAACTACAATCAACCATCACAATCTGCTACCAACCATATATTTGCAACAAGGTTGCAAATATATGGTTAAGCTGAGTTAAGTGCTTAACTCAGCACTTAACCTCTTTGCAACAAGGTTGCAAATATATGCAGCACTGTCTTTGCCATTGATTTCAGATGACAACAGTCAGCAACCTCCAGGAACCATTAACCAACCAGCTGGAAATTAAACACTTTCCCTGCCAGTGGGTCACCAACTGGCCTCTAAGCCTATATGACTGCAACCTTAGTTTGACTCATGGATCACGGGCTGAATTATAGGAACTAACAGACAAATAAAATATTACATCCAGGCTACATGTTTGTGCTCGGTTTACCTGCTTCTCTGCTATAAGCGCTGTCAAAGTCTCCATTAGCTAAAATGAAGCCACGAAGCGTTTTTATAAGTGACGTTCACGTTGAAGAGGTCTCTCCAATCTCTATATCTCATCTGGATAAATGTCTGTGATAGTGGTGCTCATATGCCTGCTGCACAGATCAGAAAGCCTTCTGCATCAAAGTTGTGATTTGTGGCTACTTAACTCAGCACTTAACCTCTTAGTTGTTAAGCCTCTGATTTGCTCTAAACTAAATGGAGAGCTACTCGTGCTCCACAATGTCAACAACAAGGAATGACTATCTGCCTGGAGAAGAATTGCAGCCGGTTATTCAGCAGGGAAAGCAGTCATTCAGTCTCCCACACAGTCAGCCATCCATTACCTCAAAACCAAAGAGAGAGCCAGACATCGAGGAACAAACTGCAGAGTCAAGCATGGAAGGGCAGGTGATTAATGCCAACACAGTGTTTCCCTGTTCGTGGCCAAAGTGTTATTGATTTGATTTTGGAGGGGTGAGAAAAGGTTAGCATTTGCAGGCTATGGTTTGAGGTTAGCCCGGTGCGATAGGAGGAGTAATGACCCCTCCCTCCACAGCAGGAGCTACTGAAGCGATCAACCAGGAAATGGAGACAATCCCTAGCCAGGGCGCGGAGCAACTTTCTGTCCTTTACACCACCGATATGTGTGAAGTGGACATTCACCGGCTATCGAGTGCTATACGTAGCCCTACACCTAACAGCCATTATAAGTTTTAAATGGATGAAACGGCAAGACAGTGTGAGGCGTAGGCCTAGGGTTCAGTCGGGGATTACAGCTGTGTCCCATGACCCAATTTCACATGAGTACATGCTTCTGTAAACCGGTCCAGATGCTGAGATCACTCGCTGAACCTGAAGCTAAAAGCAGGCACTACAGAGCGACATCAGTTCAGATGAGTTTGAGCATCGGAGGATGCAAATGAGACGACGTTTGATTTGTTTTTTTAATAACCTTTTAATCTCATAAATAGACACCTACAGGTTTAACTTTTTGATCCTAATCAAAGTCTGTGCCACGCCAAAAGAAACCTCTTCATTTCTAAGCATTTCTAGCGCTAATTTCTCCTTCTGATGTGACTCCAGGCGCTGAGCTCGCCGCCACATAAATGAAATAGATGCAAAGCATAAATAAATGAGATTCACCCAAAGCAGGGTAAGACATGTTCCCTCTTACATCAGGTACATGACAAGATCACACTCCCAGAGTGGAGTTAATTTTCGTACCCCCTCCCGCCCTCCATCCCTCCGTACTCTTGTCATTTTCAGGGAGAAAGGTGCCGTAGCCATATGACAGTAATTAACAACTGACAAAAATATCCCCTCCCTTAACATGAGGTGGGAAATCACAAAAGCCAGGGTTTTTTTCTCATTAATTTACCAGCAATGCTCTCCTTTACGCACCTTAATAAGGCACCGTACTGTTTGTTTGTGCAGCGGAGGGAAGAAGTGCTGCTGTTGACATGTATTATAAAGAGTCAGGTTGGCTTTATCACATTTCACATCTCAGTATGTTATCTGTCAGTATGCCAAGGCCAGCTTGGATTTAGCTCCTTCGTGTCTATGATCACACGTGACGGGAGATTTTCCACATTGCATTTGTTTGGCAACGCAGCTTTAAAGCGTTTGCGTAGGTAAGTTATCCAAGTGGGGTGAAATTTTCTTTTTAAAGATTTAAATATGTTCCCTAAAATGTCAGACGTCACAGCAGAATAAACAAGTTTAAAACCTGCTGCAAAAAGACAATCTTTATCTGATGGGTTTCTTTTATTACAACTCTGTGAAGACATTTATTTCAATGAGATGCTTTCACCCAAACACAAAGCAAAGTTTCACCTTTGTAAACCGACGAACCAGCAACCAACAGGATAAGAAGGAATTCAATCAACAGCTGCAGTCGCATTAGAGTAACACATTTTCAGGATTTACAGAAGTCCCACGATTTCTTTGCAAATTCGCATTGATCCAGATTAGATAAGATAAAACTTTATTAATCTCTCAGGTGGGTTCCTCCGGGAAATACAGTCAAATCCACCTCACTGGATAGACTTCATATGTAAATGCACCACGTGAAAACTTTGCTTTGCATTTGGTGTGAATGCACCATTACAGCTACCTGTTTTACATATATACATTTGTTTTGCTATATTGTGATTTATTTGATTTAACTTTATATTATCTTACCAATTGCAGCTTTTCTGTTATACCTTGTGTTTACTTGTTAGATGCTAACAGAGGAATTTCGGATGAATTGGAGGAGTTTGGTTTTGCAGACATGTGATCATTAACCATTAACTGGACCAAGTCCAGTTTTTGGTAAGTTACTTGTATCTTACTTGTATGTAACTTTTACCTAAGGCATATCCAGTTTTACTGTCCTTAAAGTCATGCAGCTAGCAACTGAGACCATAAACATATCAGGATATTGTTTACTTAGCTCAGTTTAGCCCGTATGGGTTAAACTTCGTAGCTACGCTTTTTGTTTTATCAAGTAAAACAAAGGCTCATGAGTGGGACTTCACGACCCAGCAGGTGTTACACTGTTCAGCCGGAAATTTAATAGATATAAAACCAGATTTAATTTCTCGTGATGTCCATTAGTTTCAATTATGACTATGTAGAGGGACATTTGTATCTCTAAGAATCTCTAATGTGGTCTTTGTGATGAAAGGTTGTGTGACTGATACATGCTGTTTGGGAAGGTTTGCAGCCTAGTGTAAAGTCTCTTTATAAATTTACCCTGACAAGTCACCGTGTCCCTATGGTGGGTAAAAAAAAAAAGTCTGATAATAATAATAACGAATAAAACAGAACAATGTTCCTTATAATACAGACTGTAGCTTCTGACATAAAGATTTAAAGTACGTGTTCTAAACTTTTATGCAAATGAGCGCAAAAATTGAGCAAACCAAAAGTTTGCTTGTGAATTGTCTGTGCCTGACTTGTCTGTGAGGTTTGTAATTTGTGGACTGTGATGCACTCTCAAGGACAAACAGATGGTTTGATATTCACAGATAGCAGACTTCTTTTCCTACCCTCCCTCTGTCTATTTGGCTACCTCTGGTCCCTTCAACTTTCCCTCTGCCTTCTGCCTCGGTCAATAATAAGATTTGACTGATATAGATTTTCAAAGTCCACTTCTTTTAGATTGATGTTGGCAAGAGAACATTAGAGCTGTATTTGGCGCGCGCCTTCAGCCGCTCACCTCCATCTAATCTGTGGATGTCTGAGTGCCTGATGCCTTTATATAATATTTTAAACCACCTTTTCTCTGCGGTTTTCCGGCACTGTCTTTGGAACCACCACAGAGCCAAGCAGAGCCTCATCACACGCAGAGACACAAAGAAACACACCTCGTCGATGTCTCACGGATGCCAGAGTTTGTCATCCTCATTTTTCGTGTTAAGAAAGGGGGAAAGGAAGACGGACAGCTCAGTGGAAGATGGAAGTCAGGCTTAAGGTCTGGGCTGCATTGCATCAGACCCAGGGGATAGGTGCCATTACGCCTGCATATTTAAAGCCACCTAAATGTGTGGAGCAGGTGGCGGACAATGCACTCTTGTTGTTATTTGGTTTGCGTAGTCAAGATGGCAGATTTCGTAATGCTTTCAAATGGCACATAACAGGGAGAAGCCTCACAGGACTGCCAAGAACAATTTCGCCAGGAGCCAAAGAGGAGCAGCAGGCTGCAGCCCGTACCTTTCTCCACAAAGAGAAAGAGGAAGGAGGATGACTCCCAATGAACACAGAGGGGTAGTAAAATCACCTTTTTAACTGTCCAGTTTGTTTGCTGAATTCCAATTAGCTTCTTAGCGAAAGGCAAACGGCAAACATCCTGTGCATCAACGCCGATTAGAGACTTGGACAAACACAAAACAGGTAAAGCCTGCGTAAAGAACGTGGCGCCATGTTTGGTTTGTGCTTCCAGGCAAGCAGAGGTAGCTCTTTTAAAGTGTCAAAGAGAGGACCCTACTTTGGACTTTTTGTGTCTTTTCCTTTGTGTATTTTTGATCTGTAAGGAGAGAAGACTAAAAAAAACCCAAAGCAGTGTTCCTAATTTTAACCCAGCACAATCAGAAATTTAATGTTTTGTTCTTTTTTGAATTGAGAGCACAAGTCTTGGCATCTTGGCAATCAGGGGAAGCAAAAAGGAATAATTCTAATTGGCACATATCAAAAAGTATTTAAGAAAGTCATTTTTGTAAATCGTCTTCTTTACGTCTTGATACAGGGAACGCTTTGTTGGTTTCATGTCGTCACGAAAGTTGACTTCAACCTTGCACGGTTAACTTTTAGTGGGTGAGCGGCATTTTGAGTGGCAATCTGATAAAAAAAAAAAATGCCTAAGGTGACTCCAAACTCTCATCAATATTACCTCACACCTATCAAAACAAACAACAAACCCCCAGAAAAACAATTTGTTATAAATGATCTCAAACTGACAGTCTCCTCTTGGCCGGTCTCTTGGCGAAGTCTCTCCGCTGCGTGGCGGAACTCGGCAGGGATTCGTGTCTCATCCGCCCATTCAAATAAGCCCACAGATGTCAAGAGAGGACTCCCCCACCAACACCACCACAAGCACACGCACGCACACACACACTCGACCCACCTCCAACACTGTTTGTAATGAAATCTAACACTTGGAAGAGGAGAAGTGGACTGACCACCTGTGCATCCAATTGTTCAGTATTCACAGACACACAGGAGAGAAAAGAGAGGAGAAGCAAGAGGGGGGGGGAATGAGTAGAGGAGTCAAAGCTGCTCAAGAAAAGAAAAGAGAGGAATGCAAAGCATTTTGGAAAAATGAAGAAAGACAAATTCAAGTTTGAAACTTAGTGTTAGTGATGCACATATTTGGCCCTCATTCTGCGCCGTGGACGTGATATTATGAACAGCTTTAAAGGTATTGCAGTCAAACACATCACCACCACCCACCATGACTGTAACAATAAAAATAAAGTTGAAAAAAAAAATACTATTTTATTATTTTTATTTTTTTACAATAGAAGCTGCTGTATGAGCTTTTAACTGTACCAGTCCCCAGCAGACCTGATCTGAACGACAAATTGAACTGATGTCACGGACGTTAGTTCAGCGTCTTTCGTACTTCATCACTACATTATCTAGACGTCATTGTTAGACTTTCCAGCAGGAGAAGGTTTGTGTTCGAGAATTGTTTTCCGCTGTTGATTTTTTGAATTAAAAAAAAAAAAAACTTCATAAAGTTTTTTTTTTTTTTTTTAACAAAAGAATGACATTGTGAATGCAATCGCTCGAAGTGAATGTCTTGTGAAGGGGCAGGCTCAGCCCAGGGCGAGGAGCTTGGCCATTAAGCTTGGATTAGAGTCCCTCCTGAAAGGAGCCAGTTGAGGTAGCTCTGGCATCTGATCAGGATGCCTCCCAGGAACCTCCTAGGTGAGGTGTTCCAGCCATATCCCACCGAGAGGAGGCCCTGGGGTTGAGCCAGGACACGCTAGCTCGGGAATGCCTTGGTGTCCCACCAAAAGATCTGTAGGAGGTGGTCAGGGAGAGAGAGAGAGAGAGGTCTGAGTGTCTCTGCTTATTGCTGACTCCAAAGCTCGATAAGCAGCAGAAAATGGATGAAAGTTATTATAAAATTATACCATAAAATTATATAAAAAGTAAGAGCACGCCTCACTAAGGACTGAACGGGGCAAAATCACATGTTTGGGTTATCTCCTTATCTTTCTGAGCTAACTGGCTTTATATTTGTTTAGCAGCATTCTTGAGTTTAGGGGTTGGATTGGGGACAAAGTGGGAATAACTGCAGTATAAATATAAATATAATTTAAATGTGCGAAAAGACCTCTTTTTTTTGGTAACATTTGTCTGTGTATGTGGAGAAGATGTCGTGTCCACATCTCTTCAAAACCACCTACTAGTCGTATTAGTGTCCTGTTTTTATTCCTTCTTTCTTTTTTGTTTAAACAAAAATGAAACCAGTTTCGGGCAGTAATGTAGAAGGTGTAGCTCTGTAGGATGTAGCTCAACCTGTTAATGTCTACCATGTCGTACATTGGGGTTAGAGTTGGATGTTTCACCTGTTAGGACTACTCAAATGGAAAAGCTTATCACTAATGAATTGCACGGACAAAAACGTATGAGATGCGTTTCGGTTATTTTAAAATGTACCTAAAGCACTTGGTGGATGTTAATAATCAGATTTCTCACTCACTTTATTGTAGCTAAAATCGCATTTAAGTAAATGTATTTTAGACACGTCTATCTCATCGCTGACGAAAGCACAATAACCTACAGTCAGAACATAAATAACAAACTATTTTCTGTTTAACGCAGTGTAAATTCTGCAAACAGTTTAAAGTTAGCCATATAAATTACATATGTTAGTTAGATTTTAGCTGCATCGGCTACAATATACATGATGTGCTTTGTCTCTGCTGAATAAACCAAATAAATAAAAACAAAAATCATAACTTAGATTTGGCATATCCTAATAACATTAAATTCAATCGAAAAAGAATTTCTAAAACATTTAATCCTAAATTCTTGGGTGATGCCATGTGCTACAATAATATCTAGAGTACAATA
>VURO01020593.1:19729-30432 GCA_015108175.1 Pelvicachromis taeniatus
CCCCCCCTCTATTCCCCCCCCCCCCCCCCACACACACACACACCCTTCTCATCTCCCCTTTTGCTTGCCCTCCCCAGAGGGCTATGATGCAGCAGCGATGGACTTCTGCTGAGAGAAGGACTACACAGCGAACGTGTAGACACTTATTCCTTTCTCTTTCTTCTTCTGTCTTTCTCTCTAAATGATCCCCCCCCCTCCCCCCAAATGCCACGCTCACCCTGTGAGCTACACATTAGGATAACATGAAAGCAGACCCTCCTCCTCCTCCTCCTGCTCCTCCCATCTCTATTTTCCTCCAGTGTCCTGTCTTTGCCCCTCATCCCTCTCTCCCAGGACTGGAGCCAATAACAGTGTTGGGGTCACCTATGTTAATTGCTATGCTAGAGCAACTGGGAAAAAACTGTGCAACACACACACACACACACGGAGCGCACACGAGCAGTTCACACACAGTCGGTGAGTAAGCATGTGTCACTGAAGCGGGGTGTGAGAAATAATAGTTTCAAAAACAAGGGAAATGGAGAGAGTGAAGAAATGTCATGAAGAAGGATGCCTGGCGTGTGAAGGAGAAGGTGACGGAGGGAGAAGGTGGGAAAGAAAGCCGACCCAGGGTTCAGATGAGAAATGACCGAAGCGCCGAGGAAATTTCGTTTAGCTCGATATAATCCATTCACAATTCTACAGCAAGACTGTGGTCCACTCGACTAACCGTACCTCAGGAGTGACTGAGGACACGAGCACAACTTCAACAATGTGTGTGAAGAGGGGTGGGGTGGGGGGTGAGACATGGCTTCCCCTTCATTTGAATGAACAAATGCAATGCAGAAAACTGAGCAGCCTGCACTTTCCGCGCGGACCGCAGCCATTAGTTCAATGGGGAATTAATGTCAGCTACCTACAGAAAGCAATGAGTGGGGCTTCGGCTCTGGCTCAAGTTGAAAGATGCTGCTGTACCGCTAACCGTGTGAGCTTGATTTAGGGAAATCTTTGCAGTGGCGCGGGGAGCGTTTTGTCTCGATACACTGTGCATTGCTCTGCACTCGCACCTTTGTTTTCTTGTTTTCTTCACCTTTGCCTGCTTTGCTCAGCTAATCTGAGTTGAAGAGGGGAGGAGAGAGAGAAGAAAAGATGAAAGTGAATACAGCATCCATCCCCTCCTTGTTCTCCTTCTCTCTGCCCATCCTGTCTGTCTGTCCGTCTGCCCTGCACACAGGGTCTATTTATGGAAAGCAATGTCACTCACGCAACACCATCAGATAGCTCTCTCCCTGGCCTGCTCACTGCTCATACATCATTAACATTCTCTACCACCCCAGCATGTACATGCATGCGTGCGCACACACACACGCACACACACAGAACATGACACTCTGCCAATCAAACAAGAAAAAAACAGGCTGTACGGCCTCAAACTGTATGTATGGAAACATCAGGTATGCTATAGCATGCTTACAACACAGAGCATGTTTAATTATCCCCACAAAGGATTAATAAACTATAGTATTATTCTTAAATCATTTTTGTAATTTTATTGCATTGCCTGATGAGCGGACTCCTGTGTTTGATATTTACCTTATATATATATATATAAACCCATGAAAGCATGAGGCTGGGGATCTGGTGGCTGAATATTATTTATTCAATATTCATCTGACTGTTATTGATCTCACATGGTTAGCAGGGCAACCCTTCTAGCTAGCATTAGCGGTTGAAGGAGCTCTGTTATCTTTGTACAGAGACAGCTTTTTGCAAACTCTGTTCTAGCCAATAAAATTCAACAGACGGTCGGCAACTCGTTGGCAACCAGTGGTCATTAGGGAAAAACATACATTTACAGACCAGAGGGCAAAGGGTTGCTCTCGGCTGCTGCACTGAAAGCCACCAAAAACCTAGTATACCATCAACACTGACACAAATACAAGAAAACAGCCTTTGAATAGCTGTCCACGAGTGACCACTATGCGTGAAAGGGTTAAGACAAACGTTCTCTGTTTCTTGCTGAAGTTGGCGAGTCTTTGCAGACAGCTCTTTCAGGTGAACTACAGACTGCGTGGAAACCAGTCACACAAAGAGAGGAGTGGAAACTGTCAGCAAATGGAGGCGTGTTAGCTGAATGTTGTACTACTCCTTTAAAGGCTCCTCTACACAAGAAGGCGTCCAGAGTTTCGTTAAAGGTCATCAAACTTTCGCAGGGGTTGAACGACCTCTTCCTTCTGTAGGCGTTTCACCTGAATTGCTCGTGGTATAATGTGAAAAATCTCATATTTGCAGGTGACTTCTTTTTCACTCACACCGTCTGCTGTAGAGAAGCCGCTTTAAGCAAATTCAGATTTCCTGTTCTCACCCTTAGCAATTCACAGCATATCTTTTAGGGTACAGTCATTTTAAAACCTCAATTTTGTAAATGTTACTAGTTTAATGTGTGTCACAGTGTCAAATAAGGCTTCTATATGTCCTCATTTGAATATGAGAGAGTGACGGAAACAGAGAAAAGAGTGTGAGTGACCTCGTCAGCCCTCAGAGAACAGTGATGACAGGAGGAATTAGTGAAGCAACACAGACCAGAGAAAATAGCCTCCTCTCCACTCGGCTTTTTCCTCCCCTCCCAGCGAACCCAACACCTCCTTCACTTGCAAACACATTTCATATTCTGGAAAGCACACTGTAACACAGAAAACTCTACGGGTAGAGTCTAGAGCAGCAGACAGAGCACCAGGAGTTAAGAACCCGGGCATATGGACATATGGGATGGACGCAGAGAGACAGAGAAGGGAACACATCTGGACAGGGATTAGGCCAGCTAAAGAGGCTAAAAAAAAAGGAGGAGGAGACAGAGGGATAGGCTTAGCGATGGCTAAGGGAGGGGTGATGGTTGGAGGTGATTGTGGGGGTGGGTGAGGGATGAAGTCAGATGGAAGGTCGTTTTTCTTACTTGAAAGAAGCCCGGGGGCATGGGTCCTCCTGGCATGCCATCATTGGGTGGCATGTTGCCCATCACTGGACTGGGAGCAGCGGCCGCGCTCTGAAAGAACAACCACAACAAAACCAAAATAAAAGCCTCTGCATTTCCCTTCAGTGGATTAAGTCACGGGACAATCAGCGATCGCGGCAAGGTGTTAAAAAAATCCTGCACGTGCCGAAATTAATAGAAAGAGAGACGCGCTGTTCAGAAACAATTTGTCATCAAACTTTTTTTCTTTTTTCTCACCCTGATTGCGCTCTTTCTGGAGCAAATGGAACAATTACAGATATCTCACAATATCTGACGGAGATATGATTGTCTGGGTGCTGTGATAAACCAATCGATGGACACAAAAACAAAATGCAAATATGGTAATTTAGTGGGAACATTAAGGAATTCTGCGGGTTTGGAGGAAACTAGTTTCCACCTTGCATTAGGAACGGACAACACTTTTTTCCCCCCAGTAACCGCTAAAAACAAACAAACAAACAAACAAAAAAACAGGACATGAATGTGTCACTTCAATGTGTCTATAGCTTGGATTGATTTCAGACTACATTTCAGACTGTATTTAATCTTTTGTCTCGCTGTAATAATGATGCTAAACATCAGGGAGAAGAGACAGATGTGGCGCTGCCTCAGTCGAGCCCACCATCAGCTCATCGTTCGCCTGGCCAGGACAACGTCAGGAGCAATAAAAAAAGTTGCAATGAGCCACAATATTAAGGATTTTTCTATTCCTGTGGAAGAGGAACTGAAAAGCTAAGACAGCACAGATACCCCGACACCTAACAAGCAGCCCGTCTTAATGTCTTCTGGACACCGACCTAGATGTTGTTTCTCCAAAAGCTGTGGAGGATGGACGGGTGTACCAAAACATCAGTCGCTGTTGCTTTGTCCTAAAGATGAACACAAGCTAACGGCCCTAACTGTAGCCATGGGGTTTTTGCTTAAACATAACCAGTTAAAAGCCTCAATATCTGCTACTGAACACGGACACACATCCATATAATTTACTAACGCACACACACAGCGCTCTCCTCCAGCCCTTCCCCCACTGTAACCGGAGCTTCATCCACTTCCCTCCGTGCTTCGCCTGACCCGCACGGCCCAGACACTAACTGGCACGCCCCGGGGCCACGAGGCAGGGCACGCACACTCGCGCATGCAAAAACTGCAGCGGTAAAAGGGTGTGAATCTGTGGGACTCTGAAAACTACCATGACAGAGTACGGATGTGGCATCGATAGAAGTCAGGCACGAGCCTGGAAAGAGAAAGGCATAAAGGAAAGAGGGGAGACATTTAAACAGAAAAGGCTGGCAAACAATAGGAAGCGGGACGAGAGAGGAAGAGCTGGAGAGCTCTCTCAGAGGGTAAGGAGAGGTCAGACGGTGAAGAAGAGCTTAGTACAGATGCTTCTATATTACAGGTCTATGTGCGAACTGTCAGTACTTTCCAGCCTCAACAGTAGACAAGCACAAAGAGGAAGAGGTCAAGAGGATCTTCCAAACCATAAAATAAAGAATACAGCACGCAGCTAAAGAAAAAATGGACACTCAATCCACTTATATTAAGTGCTAAGCATCATTTTTCCCTCCTTCAACTGTGACCTGGGAAGCATGTGAACTCTCCCAATGTTTCTTTTAATGCATTAATGCCAAATAACTCAGGTCTTAAATGAGACTCAGTCTCACAGACATCTGCGAAAGGGGGACATCTTTGGCACCAAAGACTTTGTGGTTTAGTGTATATCTGGAGTGTGTTTAACCTTCATGTGACAGGACAGCAAAGAGAAGACAGGAAAGCTGGGAGAAAGACCGAAGAAGACACACAGTTAACTTTAGTATTAGCTTTAACCTGGTGAACTACACCGATGTCCCGCCGAAACAGAAACTCGAAATCTAAAGTCTGAAAACAGTTCAGTTTATAGTTGTCTTTTTAAAAAGTACATCTGCATTTGTAAACCGTGATTAGCAGATCCAACGGGAAGTCTTGTGTAGTTGTCCGTAGTCCCCAGAGGCTACAAAGATGTCCACACAGGAAGCAACGGATAGCAATGCAGCAACCAGAGACCAGAGACAGTCACCGGTGACACAAACAGGTGCAGCTAACAGAGATACAAGGGGGCGTAAAAGAAATTCGACTGTCTCCGATGTGCATTCAATTTTATGGTACAAAGCAGTACCTCTGAAAACTATTTAACATAAAAACGTGAAATTTTCACTGTATTAAGTAATATGGAAAGAAAAAGTCCCGTATTTAAGCACACGCTATAGGTATGTAGCCGAATTTCACAATATTACTTTTTACAGTGAAAGACATGAGAGCCTAGAAGGTCCACTTGCAACCATCATGTGTGGGCGGGGCTATAGTCAGCAATCGCTTCCCAGGTTGAATGGGGCCTGACAGGTCAGGTCAGGTAATGGGATTGACCTAAGCAACAGGCTGGGCCCCAGAACCATGATGGTGGCAGATGATTTGTGTTTTATTTAGATCTCGGATCTGTGGGAGTTTGTGTGTGAGAGGGTTTGAATGGATCCATTATTAGGTCTGTACTAATAATCACCACTAATTTAGTGTGTTTTCTGAGTCGGGATGGAGTGTGTGAACTCTGAAAAGAAGTCGCCACTTGTTACTTGGAGCCTTGAACATCTTCTGGAATCTGGCTGTAGTTTTGTTGGGGACTCTTTTTGTGCATAATTTGGGCTTGTATACTTTAAAGCTGCCATATTGGAGCAACTGAAAAATATAAACAAGGGAGCAGGAACGCAGATGCTGCTGACTCTGTAAAGTGTGCAGTGGTACGCTTTTTTCTCCTGTTGAACAATGGGCAGCAAAAACAATGGGCTGAATACTGTACATATTGACATACATGCGTCCACACCAACACAAACACACGCGTGCACGGTTAACCAACTGCGGTGTGTCTCAGCGCTTTAACGGACGTGCGGCAGGAGGGAGGGAGGGAGTGAGGGAGGAAGAAAACAGGAAGATGAAATAAGAATGAGAAAAAGGAAAAGAGAAGATGGCTCGATAGACAGCAGGACATCTTATAGGGAGGAGGAAGAGTGAATGGAAGTGGTGCTGGCACGTAAGTACGTGTGACGAGTGTGTGTGTGTGTGTGAGACGAGTGTGTGCGTGCGCGCGCCTGCCTGCCTCAGCCAGCCAACGAGGCTCCACAGTACTCAGGTGAAGCAGCAGCAAAAGGCCCCTTCTCCTAGTTGCCATGACAACCCCGACCTCAGCTCCTGCTCTCCAGTGCCCATTAAAACCCTCAGGCCGTCAATCATCAGCATGGCCAGGGAGCAGAGAGAGGGAGAGAGGGAGAAAGCGATAGGTGGAGGGAGAGAAAAGCAAGAAGAAAGGGAGAGAAGAGAAAGAGGAGGAAAAGATAGAAAAAGAAACAGACGTGGAGTTTAAAGCAGCCTGTGGCTTTTGATAGCTGCTGCCCTTTTTGCCACAGCTATCTCTCTCCTTTTCTTCCCTCCGCACAAACAAACCCGATACACAAAACCTGCACAGTGCTAACTCCTCACCACCGTCGCTCTCCTTCAGCTCTCTCTCCATCCCCACCGTGCCAGCCAATAATCAGAGCCGCATTTCTACGACACATATTAGGCCCATTGTAGGCTGAAAAAAAATTACAAAGCCGCGAGAGGGTAATATTCAGAGAGAATACAGTCACGAAAAAGCTCAGCTGTTCTCTGGGATTAAAGTGGAACATCTACGAGAAACAAAGCCGCACAAATTCACAAGACAAAATATTTTCTGAGATTCTAAAACGATAACTGCATCAGAAATACCCGCAGATGTCAGACGGCGATGTACGCGGCGATGCTATTGCATTAGTCCATTGTGTCGACGTTGCTGATGCACAAAAGACATCACCTCGTCCAAATCAGCACATGCTTTTTGTCATGAATAGGCCAAATTCACTGCAATCGCTTCGAACGCTGGATTCATGTAGAGTGCTTTCAGGTTAAAATAAAAAAAAAATTGGTCATAATTTCAATAAGTGAGCCAAGAATCTGGTTCTTGGACTGAAAGAACGACCAGCGACGCCTGCAACACGCCACTTTTATAACTTGACTTTGCGATCCCGTCTTTCCCAAACATGAGGTTTTCTCATGGTTCACTTGTAACTAATGAACTTACACGATTGATATGCGACATCGTCATTTCTTAACCCTGCATCCATCCATGTCGCCTCCATATTTTGCAAATGAGCTAAACAAGTTAAGGGTATTCTCTCGGCTCTGCTGATGCATGACGAGATTCACAGCATCTGAAGTCTTTTTGTGTCTGTGAGGTGCATCTGTTTAACGCTGTAGTTTCTTTTGTTGGAAACACTCTTTCCAAAAGTTAGATGAGTAGATTGATATCGCTGTCATATCTTTTCTGGTAAATAAGCTAAAGCCAGAAGCCAGTAAGTTCAGCAAACACAGGAGAACAGCACGCGAGGCTCAGCTGGAAGAGGAGCATAAATCTTCCCGTGTAACTCAAGCAAGAAAACAAAGGAGCGCATTTCTCAAACTGTAATCCTCTTTAGCCAGAAGAGGAGTTCCAAAGGCAGACTTATCTTGTCATTCTATAATAACACAGACCGCACTGTGCTTGAGACAAAGGCTAAATAACGAAAATAAACTTCATATTTCAGTTTGTTCTCTTAGCGTTTATTAATTGAGATGACTTGAATCTCTCCAACGAGAGAGACGACCAGCAGCTGCCATTTTGAGGTATCCGATGATGTGACATAACCACGGCAATCTTTACCATCGCCGCCTTGCAAGAGATGCGAGCGAGGCACTATCGGAGGACGTGCATTTGACAATTTCCTCTAACAGAAGGGGGTCTGCCCTCCTTTGGCCCCTTGTTGTGATCCTCTTTAGCGCCACGGTGGAGGCTGGCTAACCGACTAGGTCCACAGACAGTGAGTGAGCAGCTCTATCTGCCCAGTGATCAGACCTCAGCTTCCAGGGGGTAATGGATCTGCCGTTATCTGGGTCCAGACAAGCAGGCCAACACACGGCTACCTGCTGGCCACAACAACACTGATACTGACCTGTTAGTATCTGTGTGAGTGTGTCTGACTATCTGTGCGGAAGCCTGAGTTTATTTCCGTTTCCAAGCGTTCAGCCTGACCTGACTGTACTCACACAGAAACGGCCTGAACCAAGACTCCTCTGACCACAAAGTTCACGCCAAGCTCGTGTTTCCCCAAACAGGGCATTGCTTTATTTTTCTCTCTCATTCTCTGTCTGTTGCACAAAAAAAGCACAAACTGCTGAAGAGCAGGTGAGGCGAAGTTGCTAATGTAAACAACCAGGACAGAGCGAGGCCTTGTGATTCAGTTATGGCTGACATTCATGTAGACTTACACAGAGATGTGTTTGCACACGTGTGTCTCACGCCAGAGCGAGCGCTCTGTTATGTGTCTATGTATTTAGTTCCTGTTGGTTTTGTGTAGCCCGCGTGCAAACCAAACCAGGAATTACTTTTCACAACTCTGATCACTGTCACTGCGATCGCCGTCTCCTCCCAGCTCCCCCATTTGTCCTTCTGTCACGGCCCTCCTTCTCCTCCCCTCAGCTTCAAGTGCTCCAATAACTGTCAGTGAAGTCAACTCTATAAAGATTAGCAGAGAGGCAGCTCGGTGTGAGCGCCGCCGCCGGCCGACAGACGGCTCCGATCGATGGAAGACAGAGAGCTACCGGGTCGCTCTGCCAGGAACCCTGCTCTAAACCCTGCCACATGGAAATCCCCTCAATGGCTGGGTCTGCTCTCTGTGCAGACACACACACACACACACACAGACACACACACGCGCACACACACACACACAAGGTATGCAGAAAAATCTGCATGGTAAGTATGCACAGGGGTGTTCTTGCACACAAACACACACATATGCTGTTGCCTTCCCATAGCTGTGGCAGCTGTTATGTCAATCAGGTGAATTAATTACCGGTAAACAAATCTGCTTGGGATCCCCCCGCAGTACACACACACACCGACACACAAACAAACACACACACACATCCCTCCTCCTCACACTGCTCCTGTCTCTGAACCATCTCCTCCCAACATTAGGGCCCCAGACGCCCGGAGCAGCCTCCCAGCTACCCAGTTATTGCTCTGAGCTGGAAGCCCAGAGGGAAGGCTCTGTGAGAGGGGACGCCGCCCGGCTCTCCCCACGCAGCCCCGGAGCGCACACCTAAACTCCCACTACACCTCTCAGGATAACCAATCAACCCATGGCAATCCACACACTACCTGTCAGGGAAGAAAACAAATTACTGTGGGCACACACACACGTGCGCGCAGACACAAACAGTGAGATGAAACAAACAAATGCAGAAACACAGACTATTCTCCTCGTCAACTGCTGCCTCTTGTAAACATCATATTGATGCGGTGGCTCTCTGTGGATGGCAGCTGACAGAGTGAAGAGGAGGAACACCACGTGACCGACAAACAGCCTGAAAAAAAAGAAAACCAAGGAAACAAAAACTGAAAATCGGTTTGATTTTTTTATACGTACGTCGGGAGGAATTAGCATTTACGGGATCATTTCAATATATTACAACTGAAGTTTTACTTTAGCTTTGGTCCTTGACATTCTTACTAATAAAAACAAATTAAGCAAAGAGAACGAGGCGCCACCACCAAAAACACGAGAAGTCGGACAATCGGGGAGGATTTACTCTGATCTGCATTAAAGAACAACGGCACACAGCAATCGCCAGGTTCAACTTTGACCAGATGCCCTTTGCTGTGAGGACACACGTTTTTTCATTGTGGATGCTCACTTTTAAAGATATATGTCCAAAATAAGTGGTTCTGTCAAGGATCCGGCTACCCTGATATTTGTCTCCAGTCTGACCATCTGACCAATCAAATCTTTCGACGTCACCGCTGTAACCCGTCATCTAAATGAGACCCGGATCGTAATGATCTAAATTTGTCATCAGTGTGATGGAAGAGGATGTTTGCGACCTCAAAAGGAGGAAGAAGAAGACGCCATCTGGTATAATTGTTAAAAAAAGAAGAAAAAGTAAATGAATCTCTTTGATATATCACGATGTTAATATTTTTTAAAGGGATAATGTAACAACCAACCATGGCCAAATGTACTTTATGAAGTCTTTAACTCAATGCTAAAGCTAAACTCTGAGTGAAATGTGACACAAACATGGACAAACTAAGTAAAACACATATTTATGGAGACTAATTTAGTTCCTGGCCTCCTGACACACACTTGTGTACCTTCGCACGCCTTTATTGGCGCTCGGCAGTTAATGACCAAAGCTTGGCGATGGCCCGCTGCTCTCTTGGTGACCCTTTCTGACACCGGTCCCCCCTGCTGGCACTTCTCTTTAATTACACACACAAACACGTGCGCGCACACACACGCGCACGCACACACACACACACGCACGCACACACACACACACACACACACACACACACACACACACACACACACGCTCGCACACACACGCTCGCACGCACACACACACAGGCACGCACACACACACACACACACACAGGCACGCACACACACACACAGGCACGCACACACACAGGCACGCACACACACACACACACACACACACACACACACACACACACACACACACACACACACACACACACACACACACACACACACACACACACACGCACGCACACACACACACACACAGGCACGCACGCACACACACACACACACAGAGGCAC
>VURO01020594.1:0-10316 GCA_015108175.1 Pelvicachromis taeniatus
GTAGGTGCGCGAGCGGGCTAGTAGTGCTAGCGAGCCGGCTAGTAGCGTTAGCGGGCTAGTTGCTAGTAGCGGCGGTGCACGGCCCGCCTTGCAGGTGGAGGGCAACGGAGCGACTGCTCCACCAGCCTCGGAAGAGCCCGGCAAAGTGGGCCGCGCACCGCCGCCCGACCGACCCAGCCCTTAGAGCCAATCCTTATCCTGAAGTTATGGATCTGACTTGCCGACTTCCCTTAGCTGCCTTGTTCTAACATGCCAGAGGCTGTTCACCTTGGAGACCTGCTGCAGATATGGGTACAGGGCCAGCCAGAGCCAGCTTGCTAATCTAGTCTCCTTTTCGCGCCAATTCGTACGGCACTACTTTGGTTGGCGGACGGACATGTGACCAACATATCACTCTTTTCCGTGTCTGATCACATGCCTTTCCGCCAGGCAAAATGGCGGAACAAACCAAAACAAATCCTCTTACGATGTCACAAAAATCATGAAAAAGCCTTAGAAAAGCCGCACCAGACAATAAGCCGCAGGGTTCAAAGCTCGTGCAAAAAGTAGCGGCTTATAGTCCGGAATTTACGGTAGTCTGATGCCACTGCGATTACACACAGTGAAGAAAACAGATGACTTATCCACCATGATGTTACCCACTGGTTAAGTCCTGTTTGTGAAGCCTTGGGCTGAGCACTTTGGTTCTTGACATGTTGGTGTTTTGAAAGCGGACGTGATGAGTGAAGGGAATGATCTGACCGATGACATTTGTGTTCTCACATCCTAGAAAAGTTCAGGGCAGCCGTGCATGTGTGAACGGCTTTGGAGGATGTTGTAACCGCCGAGTTTATGAGCCAGAAGTGCTGCGGTTAGTCTGGTTACTGGAGACACTTGGGACAATTGCTCTCTCCAATACTTATTTGGTGCCGTTAGTACTGATTTTGAGGTCAGCCTCATACGAGTCCTCCTTTGCTTCTTCCATACACCCTGGCTCGGATCTTGTTGAACTAAATGTCGCAGGTTTGCCAGCCAGGTCTTCCATCCTGTTTGGACCCTGTGTTTTACTCCGTTTCTCTTTTTTCAGTAAAAATAATTGATTCCAACTTTGTCCAAGAATGAAGAAACAAAGCTGGAAATTTACAGAAGTCGCCGTTTAAAACTGTAATTTGTTTGGAAGCTCAGCATCACTGGGACTATGTGACTACTTCTTGTTTCTGCTGCCCTATATGTGAGTTACAGTAACACAGTCAGTGAGAGACATCTTGCCCTCGCTGGCCTAATGCTCTGGACTGACTGGTGTTTCTGACCTGTATCATTTATCGAGTGTGTGAGCCTTTATTTCAGGCGGGGGTCTGCTTTCCCGTCACTATGGTGACAAACCTTCAGGGCAGTCGTGTTCCTCTTTAGCTGTGATGTGAAAACGCTGGAGTACAGCACAGATAAACTTTGGATCCAGCGCACAGCCACACAAACACTGACAAAGCCTCTCTCTCCCATCCCTGCACCGCTTGTCCCTCCATAATCCCATTATGTGTAGCAACGACCTGTCAGTGTCAATCAGTGTTCTCGTCATGCCAACCTCCCGCCATGAGCTGGACCGGCCAATGGGAAGCCTCCCTGCTGATTAGCCGGCGGTGATCTCATTATGTAGCCCAACCCACTCTGGGGGGAGGGGAGGAGGGATAGCGGTTGGGGTGGGAGTAACACAGAAAAGAACAGAAGGATTTTCAGGTGATGTAACGCACCTGCTGGTGGCCATGTTGGAAGTTTTTATTGCACTGCAGAGGAAACGAGGATCCAGATTTGAGTTGTGCTGCTTCCAGAAGTTAAAAAAAAAGAAGAAAAAAAAAGGTTTTTGTGCTGTGGGACCAAATTTAAACGTTCAGACTCCGTTTGCTGTTTGTAGTATGAAGGATGACGGGCACCTAGAAGATCATGTTTATGCCCACAAATGACATATAATGTTAAAACCACACAGGATAATGAGAGCATGTAAAACAGGAGGGAACATCTGAAACGAGAGACAGAGGGAAGCAAAACCTAACACGCTGAACACAGAACGAGAGACTGTCAAAATAAAACACGACATACGATAACCATGGAGACAAAGACTAAGACATGCGCGCTTGACACTGGGACTGGGGGGAGAACCGACATGGGAACATAACCGACTGAGGAGACAGGAAGGCAATGACACAAGCAGAAAACAACTAAGAGAACCAGAACTCTTCCTTGTCTTCCTTCTTTCACCCCAACCGGTGGCAGCAGATGGCCCCGCCCCTCCCTGAGCCTGGTTCTGCCGGAGGTTTCTTCCTGTTAAAAGGGAGTTTTTCCTTCCCACTGTCGCCAAAGTGCTTGCTCATAGGGGGTCATATGATTGTTGGGTTTTTCACTGTATGTATTATTGTAGGGTCTACCTTATAATATAAAGCACCTTGAAGCGACTGTTGTTGTGATTTGGCGCTATATAAATAAAAATGAATTGAACCAGAATGAGGTATAATTCTACTCAATCAAATAATGATTAAACCAGAATCAAAATGAACAAATCCATAAACGCAGGGTCCGAGACGCAGAGCCGTGACATCAACAGGAAACACTCTTACCTACTGACTGTCAAGTCTGAGCAGTGTCTCTTGGTTTTCTTGCCCATCTCGTCTGGTTCATGTTTGAGAATTCAAAAAAACGGAAAGCAACGCTCCTGATAAAATATGTCGTCTGATTCAACACAAAAATCGAATCAACACAATTCGTGTTCCTGTCCGGTCTCAAAGGATTCATGTCTGTGTGCATGAAAAGAATATTTTACTCTTTTAAAAGCTTTAAAAAAAAAGGTTTGAGGGCCTGGTGGTGGAGCAAATCATTTCACCGCTCACATCAGTCACACAGATTTTCACACATCATTTGTATCATTTCTTAACACATGGGGATGTGTTATTAAGAGGTCTAATTGTGGGTTCAAATAAAAGCTGTCGCTTCTTTTAAAGCTCTGATTTCTTTCTACTCTTTCACGATTTGCTGTGATAGCAGGCCTGTTGCCTGGATGGAGAAACGAAGTGAAACGTTGGTTCTTCTTGAGAGAAACCTTTCACAGCTGTGTAAGACTGGCAGGTTTGAATTCGACTCAGGCTGTTTAACAGCAGCAGGACTGCAGGTGGGATGGACTTGGACAAAGCTGAATTTGTGCTAAACAGCTCATGATGTTCATGTTTCCATTTCACTGAGACGCCACCGTCTGTGGACATAAACATTTGTCACCACTTCACCCACTTCTTGGACCTGTTATCTGTGTATAAGTAGATCCAAGATTAAGTGGCTGAACCAGGATTTGCTAATTCGGTTTATTCAGTTTATCAAAGCCACAAAAATGTGGTGTCAGATTGAGTCACCCGTGTTGACGGCTTGTTCTTGTACTAGCCGAGCAGGGGAAACGTATCGGTACCAGAAATCATGATCGGCCTCTCTATGATCGGAGGAATGATGAGAGATGATTTTACTGACATGATTCACCAAAAATGAGAGAAACCGGTGAGAAAAAGGTGACTGGGTCTGGGAAAACAATAACATGGTCGGTCCTTTTCCCGCTGATATTGTTAGGGTACCTGGGTCGTTGACCCAGTCTTTTCAGTATACCATATATCTTCTAGTAGTGGCCTGTCTCTTATTGACGCCCGTTTCTAATAAACGCCAGGTTTGAAAACATGTCACGACAAATAGACGCCGGTCTCCAATAGTATCCGGTCTCCTTTAAGCACCGGTCTGTAGTAAACAGCGATCTCCAATGACCGACCGCCTTTTCCGTACACTACTACTCTTTTCATACCATCTGGGCTACCGCCCTCATACAGCAAATACCTTTTCGTGTCAAAAATGCTTTGTCATCAGATGCTATCGAGGAAGGAAGAAAGTCAAAACGTCCATTCCGTCTGAGAAGGGAATAAGAGCCGGTCTCCAACAACCGCCGGTCTCTTTTAAACGTCGGTACGGCCGAATAATTTTTTGAATAAACACTGGGGCTACTATTGGAAGATATACTGTAGTTATTTTGTCGTGTTAGCAATAAAGTTGTGTTGAGTTCACCTTTGCCTCCGTGAGTCTGCACTTTTGGGTCCACCAGTCCTGCCTGCACACAGCCTTCGCTTGACAGATATTAGGAACTCTCTATAACGTACTTGTAAACATGAAAGAGAGAAACAACAGTCTGTTACATGAGGACGAGGACGAGAAACAGATTAAGAAAAGCAGAAAGAAGAAGGACGAGTGTGCATTCACTCATTTTAGCCGCGGCACTCTCAAAGATCTTTCCTTTCGTTGCTCTTTGTGATTTATTCCTTAATATTCAGCGCGAGCAGCAGCAAACGGAGGACACAAGGTCAGGAATGTAAAATATTCATCAAACAGGTATATTTGATTTTTCCGCTGACCTATTAAAAGGTCAGAGCAATTAATGTCCTCTGCTTTTAAATCAAATAAAAAGCAGAACACATTTAGAAAACACAAGATTTCTGCACATGCAAAGAAAATATTAATCAGCTGAGGGTTTGGAGCGCTCTGCAGGGGTTCAGCTCACAGCGATTACCTTTAAACTTTGACATTTAACATAAAGAAAAATAAAATATGTGCACTTTTATAGGGGAATAAACTTGATTTGAGCCAAATCATCAAAAACAGTAATCCATGTGAAAAAGAAAAGGAAAAAAAAAAGCCCATCCATAATTCTTGAGAATGAAAATTTGGAAGATTTGGAAATGTAGGGCCTCACCTGTGACACAGCTGATGGCTCCAGTTGGCAGCAGAAACCCTAACCCGGAGCAGCGTAAGCTAACTGGCCAACAGTCAGCTGTACAGTCAGGCTAATCTGGTGGCAGTAAACATGACTCGAAACTGGCCAATGGGTGGACAACAAGGCAGATTTTAAAGTCAAAGCAGGACAGTACGCTAAGCCCAGGCAGTAGCTGCACAACACAGTAAGTGAGACAACAGCATGCACAGGTAATGGTCAGCAGACACGTGGAGAGAGTTTGAGATTAACTGAGGTAAAAAGAAGTTTTTCACAGAGTGAGGAGGACAGGAAATGAAAGTTTGTAGGAAATAAACGGGTTAAAACATGAACTCAGATGACTTCAAACCGATGGTACAGTATCTGTGTTTTATTCTGTTGTATCAGCTGACAGACATCTTACCTGAAACTGTACAGTCACTGACCTTATCAGGATAAAGACAGGCAGTTCGATGTTTTCAGACAGGAGGTTATTTATGGCTCAGGATATATACACCGCCTCCATTTTTAGATACCAGTGAGAAAAAACAGCATCTTTGTAAGAAATGTCTTTAAATGGTGCACAAAAAGCTGATACACCTGCTGACTGTGGACTCCATCAGAGTAGCTTTGCATCGTCTCAAAATAAGCCTTCAAATTTTGGTCATGCGTAACATGAACATGGAGCATTTGAGGAAATCTATGACAGGAAATAAGGAAATGCACACTTGATCGATTTTAATCTCCAACAGTGACCAGGTGTAGGGTTTCACAAACCCTACCCCGAACGCCAGCTGGGCTGCTGATGACGGGTTAAAGAAAATATACTTGGGTATAAATCATGCCAACTGTAGGACTGGTCATGATTTCAGGTTCCAGCATCAGTGATCCACATCCAGGCTCCTGCGGCTCAGGAGGTAAAACGGGTCATCCACTAATTGAGAAGTTTGATGGTTCAATCCCTCGGCAAAATATTGAACCCCAAGTTGTTGTGTGGCTCTTTCCTGCACTGTTACTCCAGCTCCCAGTGAGATCTGTCCCAGAGAGGTGTATGCACGCACACACACACACACACACAGTTCTATATGCTGTTCATCTGGGATGTTCAAATCTTATCCAGCCTGCCCTAAAAACACAGTTTTCCCTCTGTGTGTTTGCAGGATGCAGCCCCCAAATCTTACTTATCCCACACCTGTGGGTACAGGCAGCACCTTCACATCCTCCCCATGACGCGATTTTGTCAGATGCACCAGGTGGTCTCTGGCATTTGTGCGATGATGTGCGAGCCGCCAACAGATAACAAGCTTGTTGTAGAGAACTAAAACAGAGATGTTGACCAACAGGGATGACAGCTTAGCCACCATTGTCCCGTCACTCTGACCCACTGGGTCCAGAGGGCATCCTAAAACAGAGCTGGCCCTCCGGATCAGCCTGGCCAGTCTCTTCCTGTCCCCAGCAGAGATGCTGCCGCCCCAGTAGGCCACACTGTCAAAGATGGCTGAGGCCACCACAGAGTCATAGGAGGTCTTCAGGAGTGGGCCCTTCACTCCAAAAGACCTGAGTCTCCACAGCAGGTACAGGCTGCTCTGATCTTCCCTGTAGAGGGTGTCTCAGTTGCGAGTCCAGTCCAGCTTATTGTTCAGAAGAACACGAAGGTACGTGTAGCTATCCACAGCTTCAGTGTCCACACCTTTGATGTTCAGTGGTTGCAGTGGAGGATGTTTGTGTCTGTGGAAGTCTACCACCAGCTCCTTGGTTTCTCCAGTGTTGTACTCCAGAGGTGTGGACTCGAGCAGGGGAAGACAGAGGACCAAAATACGTGGTGGGGTAATCAGGAAACGGGAGACAGAAGGGAAACAACACAGAATACAGACACGGACCTTCAAAGTAAAACAGGAAGCACACAAACTGAACTTACAGCCTCAGATACTGACACGGTACAGAGGAAAGACACGGACAGGAGACGTGGGACCAGGGCAGGCACAGAGACAGACCAAAACCTCAGAACGAGCTAATCTTAACAAGAATTAATCCGAAACATTAGACACTCTTAGTCAAAACAAAAGCACAGAGTCAACAGGACCACGACAACATCGAGTCTTTAACAACTCAAAGCTTTCAGCGCAGCGTGTCACTAACTCTGTACTGAGGAATTAAACATGGAGATCTGCTGTAGTCGTGTTCTGTCACTCAGACAGTCGAGCACAGACACAGCCCCATGAGTGAGGAGGTTTTCACCTGATCGTGTGTGTGTGTGTGTGTGTGTCATCAATCCCCCGATGTAAGAAGCGCAGCTCACCTGTGTACATCTGCATGATTCAGTTGTGTGTGTAGCTGCTCGGGGTCCACAGTCCCTGGAGTACACTCACCTAGTCAATAGAGAACATAATGTTGTGAGTTTACCCATAATGCCCCAGGGGAGAGGCGGTTGAGTGAGCTCATTGCGGTTTGACTGGTGTACTGAGTGGACCCTCGGGACGAGAGACATGGAGAGAGGCAGATAGTGATGCGTTTCCACAGTGAACACACGCATGCACACACACACACACACACACACACACACACACACACACACACACACTTCTGTGCACAACCACTTAAATGTCAAGTCGTTCAAAAATAAAATGCGATGCGCGGCATCGCTGCTTCCTGTGGACAACAAATGTCTTGGAGGGGTTAGATCGCCGGGATGGAGTTTTGGGATCACGTCAGAATTTTAACTGCTCACATAAAGACGACAAAACTAAACATGAACACAGATGATGGCTGCTCAAACTGAAATAAAAGCTGGAGTATTTGTACAGGTGAGCAGGCAGCACTCCACTGTCGTCTCCCCCGGGGGGGGGGGCTGGGCTCGAACACGTGGACAGATGTCGCTCAGGCTGAAGGATTGGACCCAAGGGAGCACTGACTTAGGTCAATGCTAATCTACTGAGGCTCTAACCTCAGTGACCTTTAACCCCAGGATGCTGACTGAAGACCACCCACCGCCATGTTAAAACATCTGAATATTTGGCGTTTAATAATAAAGACGTGTGTGTAGTGTGTAGTGTGTGTGTGTGTGTGTAGTGTGTGTATCACCGAGCGTCACAAAAATCTGACTAAAAATGAATGTTTGGTTAATTCCGATCAGCTCATTGTGCAGTTTGGAACCATTTCTCTGGACTTTCTTTGTAGCTCACCTGTATGGACGATAAAGAGGCTTCAACGTCGAATTATTAGGGGTGTGGCCTCTTTGACTGACAGGTGGACGGTGGCACAGGCGGCCTGCTAGCAGCTATTCTCTGATCAGTTATATTAACTGTACTAACGGACCATCTGATGAAGCTTCAGCGCACACACACACACACACACACACACAGGACTCTGTGTGTTTGAAGGCGATTCAACAGCTACATGAAGCTTACAGCATCAACTTCTTAACTGTCCAGTCAGTCTGCTCTGGTATCGATCGCTTCAGAGGCTCTTTTTAAATAATTAAGCAGCAAAAACACCCCAACGTCCTCCTTTTCATGCTCCGGATGCAGCGTGTCACTTTTAATTTCCAAATAGCTTCCTGCTACACACACACACACACCTCGCACCATCAGCTTCCTGCCTCAGCTGGCGTGCACGCTGGCAGAGATCCAGATGTTTTCCCACAGCAGCCGGTTGGTCAGTCAGTCACTTCTGTCACTGTCAGGCTCTGATCCAAAGCGGTTAGCTGGGGGAACATCCTGACTTTATCCTGCACTACAGTACTAACACACACACACACACACACACACACACACACACACACACACACACACACACACACACACACACACACACACACACACACACACACACACACACACACACACACACACACACACACACACACACACACACACGTCCTACAGATGGGTGCAGGTAATGCTGTGTTAATTGCTGTGTTTATAGGCTCAGGACTATGATTAGCCTCTTTTGGATGCTTTTATCTGCATTAAAGTGATGATGGTGAGCGTTATTAGTGAGCCGAACCCGTGACATTAAACAACAGCTTGAGCTGCAGGTCACATGACATCCTCCTACTTTACTTCATAGGTTTTAAAAAAACACATTTTCATGCTAAGAGGCTAAAACATGATTCCATCCATGTGGACAGACACTCCAACGTATTCTCTACAAACCAGGACGGAGATTTTCTCTGCTCATTTCCAGCTTCACACTTTAACTCTTGGACTCTGTTAGAGTAGCTTTGCATGAGTCACCTCACAACAGTCCTTTTGTTGTACAGGGCTTTGGTGCAGCTGCATTTCCACCTGAGATGCTCCGCTTCTCCTTTGATGCAGGTTTGTCTTTAGCGACTAAACGGCTGCTCTGTTGATGAGATCAGGTGACTCGATTACTGAAGAATCTCCCACTTCTTCTTCTTCTTCTTCTTCTACAGTCACGATAATATCGCCTTTCTGCCGTTGCCGCCCCATACACTGGAGCCCTGCTCAGTAAAAACAAACTGCATCTGTGTGGACATTTTAGTTGTGATGCTGAAATGCAGAGAAGGTGTTTGGGACAGGATTGATAAGAGTGTGTTTTTGGGACGCTGAGACCCCGAGAAGATGTCCAGGAGGGTAATTTGGACGGTTCATTAGTTTTAGAGATCAGGGAGAGTGTGTCCAGCCTGGAGCCACACTGGCTATCTGCACAGACACACACACAGACACACACAATACAGCAAGCCTATAAAGAAGGCTGCATTTTTCTGGTTGTGTGTTTTTAAGCACTTAATGGACTAACTCCATTACATCTCCATTAAATCAGGAGTGTTTCTATCTGACATCAATTTTCTTTAAACGTCACGAAAACCTCAGTGTGTGTTTCAAATCTGATTAGCCACAGCAGCTAGCGGCCGGCGAACGCGGCTCAGTTTAAATCAAATCAGTGCAGGAATTTGTTTTGTTTTTTTTCCTTTACGCTTGCTTCGTTGGCTTTTAAAACGCTTTAATGACAAACATTAGCATGTTAAAACGCTAAACTGTCACCATACGTCTCAGTGCGAGGACGCAGCTGGGAACAGAGGTTGGAGTTATCTATAGCCTGGAGGCTGGAGGAGGGTTTGTGGATGCAACAACACAGCCTGTGTGCTCTTCCTAAACATGCTCTGAGATAGCTCACATTCCTGAACGCAGCTGCCATGCGACGGGAATCCATCGCAGTCTTTTCCTTTTTACTTCTTCGTGGTTTGTCTTTGCAGTTTGGCCGAGTTAACTTTAGTGCAGTTTACAGTGTCGTGCAAAAGAGCTGAGCCACACTTCATTACGTTTTGCTAAGAAACTGCAAAATATGTGCAGGAATTATTGAAATTTGCAAGTATACAGGAGTTTGCATGTTCACCCCGGGTTTGCGTGGGTTCTCCCCGGGTACTCCGGCTTCCTCCCACAGTCCAAAAACATGCAATTTGTGGGGATAGGTTAATTGAAAAACTCTAAATTGCCCATAGGTGTGAATGCGAGAGTGACTGTGAGTGCAACTGGTTGTCCGTCTATGTGTGTTAGCCCTGCGACAGACTGGCGACCTGTCCAGGGTGTACCCCGCCTCTCGCCCCAAGACA
>VURO01020595.1:0-15634 GCA_015108175.1 Pelvicachromis taeniatus
AAAGTAAAAGATGATACAGTGAAAATAAGAAAGGAAAAGCATAACTCACATGATTTAACCTCTGTCCGTCTTGTGCCTTTTTCTATCATTACTTTTTGCATCCAAATGTTCTCCACCATAAATCCTCCACCACTGATTAAAGAGAAGCTGTTGGGCACTGTTGTCTCTCTCTCGCTCTCTCTCCCACCCCTTCTGCACTAATCCTTGCAGTATCCATGGCTGCCAGCAACTTACTAATCACCTAGTTTAGTTCTGTGTTTCTTGAATGGTAATCTACATTTCAATGCTAAGATCATTCATATAATACAGAAACACCTTCAAAGTTACATCTTGTAATCAAATGTAAATCAAATCAATATTTGGGGTGACCGCCCTTTGCCTTCTTCTGGGTACACTTGCACACAGTTTTTGAAGGAACTCCGCTGGTCGGTCGTTCCAAACATCTTGGAGAACTAACCACATTTCTTCTATGGATGTAGGCTTCCTCACATCCTGTCTCTTCATGTAATCCCACACACACTTGATGATGTTGAGATCAGGGCTCTGAGGGGGCCACACCATCAATTCTTGTTCTTCTTTACGCTGAAGATAGTTCTTAATGACTTTGGCTGTATGTTGGGGCTTGTTGTCCTGCTGCAAGAATATATTTGGGGCAAATAAACAATCATTTATATTACTGAAAGCATTCTTTGTTTACAGCATGTTTTCACACCTGCCTAAAAGTTTTGCACAGTACTGTATATCTCTCTATATATCACTCTATATATCTCTCGATATAGACCTCGATATATCTCTTTCCACAGCACCTTATTCAAAAATGAAGCTGGCTTGTCCAAATGTGCTTGAGCATACCTCAAGCGGCTCTGTTTGTGCTGTAGGCTTCCTCTGCATCACTCTCACATACAGCATCTCCTTGTGTAAAGTGCATCGAATGGTTGAACGATGATGATGTAGGTCTTTGGTGCTGGTCTGTGGGTTGACTCTGACCTTCCTCACCATTCGTCGCTTCTGTCTATCTGAGATTGTTCTTGGTCTGCCACTTCGAGCCTTAACTTGAACTGAGCCTGAGGTCTTCCATTTCCTCAATATGTTACCAACTGTGGAAACAGACAGCTGAAATCGCTGAGACAGCTTTCTGTATCCTTCCCCTAAACCATGATGGTGAACATTCTTTGTCTTCAGGTCATTTGAGAGTTGTTTTGAGACCCCCATGTTGCCACGCTTCAGAGAAAATTCAATGAGGGGGGGAAACTTATAATTGACTCCCTTAAATACTCGTTTTCCTAATTGGATTCACATGTGTATGTAGGTCAGGACTCACTGAGCTTACCAAGCCAATTTGAGTTCCAATAATTAGATTTAAAAGTTTTGGAATCAATAAAATGACAACAGCGTCCAAATGTATGCACCTGCCTAATTTTGTTTAAAGAATTATTGCACACTGTCTGTAAATCCAATAAACTTCATATCACTTCTCAAATATCCCTGTGTGTGTCTCCTATATGATATATTTAACTGACATTTTTTATCGTAACAACCAACGATTTATACAGGAAAATCATGGCGATTAACAACGTTGCCCAAACCTTCGCATCCCACTGTATACAAAATAATTAATATGTACGTTTAAACAAGACATTCATTGAAAAGCAGGAGCTACAAAATAAAAAGCAGACTGATTTAGCTCAGACTTACCGCCTCCAACTAGCACTTGTTTTTCAGCTTTTCACTGGCACCTCTGTCCTAGTCCTTCCCTTTCGTTTCATTCATTTAAAAAAAAATCTAGTCAATGTTTTTTTTTTACGTTACCCGGTTGCCATGTAGACAGAGCGAGTGCATCTTTGACGTATGCACTTGGGTGCCATGGAAACTGCAGAGAGAGCAGAGTCTGTGGTGGAGTGATGTGTGCTGTTCTTAAAACTGTTTACTGATGAAGATGATACCCACAGGCCAGTGATACCAAACAAGGCAACAAAAAGATTCATATTTTTTTTATTTATAAATGAATGAATAAAAACTTAGTGTCTAGTAATGTAAGAAAATTTTCTAATGGTGAAAGTACATTCAGGTACTGAGCTTTAATGTTTCTTGTGTATCAGGTTACAGTATAGCACGTCACTGCAACATATACAGTTGCAGTGTTGAGCATTACTTTAATGCCATAAAAAATTACACAAATATTTTGTGTAAATTGAATTTTATAAAGTTATACAGGCTGGATCAGGTTACCCCAAATCGTCCTTTAGTTATACCACCAAACACCTAGGTTGCTGAAGGCTTCCTATAAAGCAGAGTGTTTCTCCTTCACTCACACTTTTCACCCTCTCTGCGCTTACACAACACTCTGGATTTAATCATTATCATTAATCTTTGGCTCTCTTCCACTGTTTTTCTGTCCCGTCTTCCTCTCATCACCCCCAACCTGTCGCGACAGATGCCTTCCTCTTCCTGGTGCTACCAAATTCTTCCTGTTCATAGGGAGTTTCTCCTTCCCAGTATTGCCAAGAGGCTGTTCACTTAGGGAAATTTTAATTGTTGGGGATTTCTCTGTATGTTCATTGAACAAATCCCAAATCATGGTCTGACACCTTACTGACATCATGCAGTCAAACTCTGGCTTTCAGGCAATGCTGGCATGTTAAGAAGAATGTGATCACAGAATTTATTCTAAATGCTTTATTACTCTAACAAATTAAATAAGAACATATAATACAAGGTGTCTTGAGTCTTTGATTACAATATAACCTATTATTAACATTATTTAAATACAGTATCCAATGTCATTGAGTTTTACTGCAGCATTTAATCTAATATTCCTCAACATTATCCCACATCATCTGAGGCTTTTCTGCAGAAATTTCATGTTCGAGGTTTCAGGTGTCAGAAAACAGTTCTTCGGGCTATCATAGCTGTGCATATAAAGGGAAAAGTGGTGGTCAGTATGAGTATATCAAGAATTTTTTTTTTTTTTTTAAATAAATCAATGTAAAAAGCATCGACTTAAAGTAAAAGAGGGACTGAAGCAATCAGATTTGAGTTAATTTAGTTTAACATACCCTCTGAGCAGAAAAACGTTTGCTTTCAGTAGTAAGAGCAAGAACCACTAATGCTAATCATGTTAGCATTGGGTTCAACACGTGACCGTGACACGTGATAAGCAGAATTACAATACAGGAACTAACAACTGAAACAACTCTTACAGTATGTTATGTGGTCTGCAGTTTGGTTTATGTTAACTTGGATTTAGAAAAAAATGTATTACAACTTACAGTACATAAATTGCGGGATTATCAGAGTACTGACAGAAAATTTGAAACCACAACTACAAATGTTTATGTAAACACAATGATATTCAGGCTGTGTTTAGTATTTCCTAAACTGGCAGCTTGATTAAAAATCAACCACTTTCCACTTTAAAAAACACATAGTTGAAATTTTAACAGCCCAATTAAATGTCTCCTGACAGCACTGATGAGTCCTTGCTTCTTTTCTTTACTCACTGACAGTCACGACTGCCTTGGGCAAATTATCGCTGAAAGTGCAATGGCGGCACAGTATCTCCGTAAAGTGTAACGGAATGACTAAGCAAGGACTGATCTCAGAGATGTATGGTACCAAACACCAACATTTCAGAATAACTTTTTAATTGATACTAACTAGCCCACAGCAGAGAAAATGGAAGATTGGGGTACTGTACAAAGCAACTCGTACTTTCTTCCAAATTTCTTCACATCTCCAACCTTCCTGATTAAGAACAGGCAAGATTTTATGAGCAACGTGGCATAAATCTAAAGAGAAAACAAAGCTTGTTGTAATCACTGCCATGTCAAAACTGGAAAAAAGCAGAAAAAAAATAAAATAATGTGCAATAAAATTATCCACAATGTGATGAATCCTTAGTAATGTGTGTGGAGCATCTAGGGCATGTGCCACTCATTCTTCGAGGTTTGGCCTCCTGTGGTGACTCAACGTTACTCTCACTTGATCCACCTTTAACAGCTTTTTTTGTGTTTTGCTTTATTTTGTTGTTGTTTTTTGAAGCTCAGATCTGGACACCACAGGCTTCTTGTTTTAGCCCAGCATTGCAATCAAAATCTTCATGTTTCTCCTAACTGGCTGAGTGCCCAGTGTGCTTTTCGGCCCCTGTAATGCCTTTTTCCTTGTAGTTGGCAGCAGTTGGCTGGGAAAACACCACATCTGAGGACCAAAGAAATGGTGTGACAAGCAGAATGAATACATAAGAATGAAAAATAAGATTTCCTTTTTTTAAAAAAAAAAAAAAAAGAGGAAAGGTTATTAAAGTTATTGCAAAAGTTGTCAGCTGAGCGCCAGCATTTTCGTTCTTTAAACAGACATATGACTGCAATGTGACTAAGTGATGTGTGCTGTGCTGTGATCGCTCTACCGTTTGTTCTAGTGACTGGTAGGAAACGGGCCATGTGTGTTGATGGACTGTTGCAGCTTCTCTTCTTTGGCTCTTCTGCTGTGGCAAATCTGGAAAACAAAAACAAAAATCATCTCAAGTTTTCCCTGGAAATGTTAAACGCTGTACTTCCTATAACATTCCGATCTGATAATAATTCTAACCCTTTATAGTCAAATGTATCAGATTTGATACATGAGATTTTCAGAAAACACATTTTTAAGCAATGAATTACAATATTACCAGATAATGTAAATATGGTACGAATTAAAAGTAACATCTTTAAAAAATGTCAGTGATGCAACGGAACCAATAAAAGCAAAGGTTTCATTTCTTGAATAAAATATTTTAAAAAGGAACACAGCGGGTAGCTCAGCATCACAGATTTGTCATTATTCTCTCTCCAGTTCCTTTACAGGTTTAACTCCCTGTTTGCATCCCATTGAAAACTCAAAATAATGATTTTTCATGTAACTCCAGTCCCCCATTTATGTACCCTTCAATCAAACCCAGCTAACTCTGACTCATATAACAGCCTGCTTAACAAAACATTTTCGTTCTTGCTGTTGTTAGCATCTCACTGTTCTCTTTTCCATGAAGCTGTTCAGGAATTCGTCAATGTCAACGCGTCCTTCTAGGAAGTTTTCGGCCGTCTCTTCAGACTCCTCCTCTGCCTGGTGGGCTGCGACTTTTAACCGAGCCTGCAGAGTGCTTAGACTGCAACTCTGGTAGGGAGTAAAAGAAAAAAAAACATAAATGACAAAAAGAAAATGATCAAAGAGTGTGTACAGGCAAACACGTCTGGGTTTATATCTATAAGCTCTTCTTCTTTAGAGTATTGTTCAATCCAGTGAGTGATGCTACACAAATCCTTTTTGTGCCGGTGAAGGGACCTTACATTGGTCAAGTCAAGTAAAAAGACATTGAATCTTCAGGATAACCTGCTGAAAGATTTAAGTAACTGTATGTATATATTTGAGTCTTTTATGTATACTTTTGTAAACTTATGCACCCAATACTTGCTATTTAAAACCAATAAAGATCATTTAACCCTCATTAAACCCTGGAAAAGTCAATTAACAGCCAAAAATTCACCACGACATTCACGTCAATGATGATTGTTTATAAACCTTTGACCACAACTGTAGGAGACCGACATGTAGTCACAAATTAAGTCTGTATCTTTTATTTTACTTTTTCTTTTAGTGTCTGGTTTTCTGGAAACTGACCCGTAACAGAGAGTACTACAATTACACAGTTATACAATTCACTAGTTACACAGTTCCTTAAACAACCAAAGGTCAGTTCCAATCAACGAAATGATAAATCAGCATTGGAATAAACACATCAAAATGTCAAAACTCTCATTTCAAGATGTGTATTTGCACTAAACATGTATAATGTGTGCTGGTGGAGCCATTTACCTCACTAAGTTCATGCTGTCTCTGCATCTTTGTTTCAAAAGCTGACTTCATCTGAGTCAGCTGGTCATACTGTTAGCACAGGAGACAAAAACACATAATGAGCAGCAGGACAATGGTATGAATGCATATGTGAGCCATATGTGTATGACACAGAGAGGAGACCGGGCCTAGGCAGTTACTGTGCCTTAACTCTGGAACTGTCTGCCTTTTCAAATTACGACCTCTCCAACACTTTTAAAACCCGTCTGAACACACATCGTTACTCCCTAGCTTTTAATTGTGACTCAGTTGTTTTGCTTTTGTGGCTCGTCTTCTATTTTTCTTTATTGATGTATATATTTAGAATTTTTCTTTGTTTTCAGTTTGTGCAGCACTTTGGTCAAACTGTGTTGTTGTTAAATGTGCTTAGAAATACAATGACTTGACTTGATTATGAAACAAAGAGGAATGATGTAAGAACTGACCTTGTAGAGCATCTCTTGTCTTTTTCCTTCCAGATGTGGCTCCATTTGAAGGTTTTTCTCTGCAAAAACACATTGACACCAACTTAAAATTAAAGCTCCACTTTCCTATGACTAGCAAGACGATCTATGAGGACAGGAGAGGAACTTACTGGCCATGTCCAGTATACTGTTGACCAACTCTTCTTTATCAGATGTGACCTGTTTGAGCTGTGGCAAACTCACAAAGAACTTGAGCAACACATCCTCGTTTTCAGACATATCTGACAACTGTGTCAGGCTGGGGGTGGATAAAGGAAAAAAATGGGTAGATATGTGGGAGAATAATTATTTGATGTGCGTGCCCACTTCCAAAAAGCATGAACAGCCTCTAATTTTTATTGTAGTTTAATTTTAATGGATGGAAACAAATATCAACCAAAAACCCAGAAAACCCCCAAAATACATTACCTAAAAGTTATAAATTAATTTGCATGTCACCGACAGTGGCAGGTCAGACATAAGTATTTGATCCCCAAGTAAAATGTGGGGAAGCCCTTATTGGCAAGCAAAGCGTAAGATGTTTCTTGTAGTTGATCACCAGGCTTGCACACATGTCAGGTGGGAATTTGAGCCACTCCAGTTTACAGAAACTCTCTAAATCCTTTAGGTTTCCTGACTACCACTTGGCAGCTCAAAGTTTGAACGCCCTCCACAGATTTTCTATAGGACTATGGTTGGGAGACTGTCTAAGCCACTCCATGACCTTACTGTGCTTCTTTTTCTTTTTTAGCCACTCCGTTGTTGTCTTGGCAGTATGTTTTTGCTCACTGCCATTGTGGAAAACACATCCAAGATCAATCTTCACTGTTCTGGCTGAGGGACGGAGGTTCTAAGATCTAAGATTTGATAATACATAGTCCTGTCCACTGACCCCTTAATGGGGTGAAGTCATCCTGTACCCTGAGAAAAAAAACAAACAAACAAACCCAAACACATAATGTTTTAACCTCTGCTTGACTGTTGCGTTGGTGCACTTTGGGTTATACTCAGCAGATTTCAGCATTCAAACACAGCGGGTAGAGTTGAGCCCTAGCACTTTCTGCCAAACCTTCTCTGAATCATTTCGATGTTCACTAGCAAACTTAGGACACGCCTGTACATGTGCCTTCTTGAGCAGGGGTACCCCGCAGGTAGATCACGGACAGGTTTCTCCCGTGTAGTTTCGGGTTGATCCACCACCTTTCTCATGATCACCCTCACCCCATGAAGCAAGATTTTTATAGTTTATAGTTCTACATTTTCCAAGTAATTTTGGGGGACTTTTTCTTTGCATTTCGGGTTGATATTCTGTCTCTCACCATTAAAATTAAACTACCAGAAAAAGTAGAGACTATCATTTTCTTCGTAAAATGAGCAAACGTACAAATTCAGCATTATTTAAAATTATTCCTACCACTTTACATAAACAGTGGGTAAGACGTCGAATACATCAATAACTGTATGAAATCATTTTTGTCACAAACAAACATTTCACACTGTGCAAACATTTTAAATTGAAATCATTAAGGAATACTTTACTTCATGTCACAGAGTTCAGGAAAAGACTCGGGAATCTCAGGCATCTTGTACACGTGTCCATTTAATCCAGTCTGGAAGAAACAGAAGTAAAACATTCACATCACAATCTTCAGTGTATTAATGTCTGAACACTAGAGTTGTGTCTGGCTGTCCAATGCTAGTTCTCTGAGTAATTTTGTCTAATGGCACCTGCTTCTTCTTGTAATGTGCATGAACTAGTGGCAACAATATTGGCCCGCATTAGATTCAAGTTTTATTTGAGTTCCACAATATTACCTTTAAATTGGGCCAATTTGTTGCTTCCAGCCCGGCTATTGTTTACATTTACAAAGCGATCTTTATTTAACAGAATTTGTGCTGGAAGCAGTCCAGAACCTAAAATTTGTATCTGGTTTTGTGGATGCGATGCTTGGCTTGTCATATGCTTGACTGTTAGCATTCCACTTTTATGCATTGTGCATCAATTGCATACCTCTGAATCTCCAATAGGTACAGGCAGTGGCAGGTCAGAAATTATTCCATATGGCGCTGGAGCTCGAGGGGGCCCAAGGGCACTATCGGCCCCTGGATGAGGCATTGGCGCTGGGGCTGGACCAGGAGTCGGTGTCTGACTGGGTCCCATGTGGCGAGAACCAAAGTGAAAAGCCGGATTGGAATAAGGTGCGATACCTGATGATTTGTACATACTGCTCCAGTGAAAAAAGGGAAGAATAAAAGGCATAATATCAATGTTTGAACAATTTTTTATGTGGACAAAATATATCAAACTGCTTTTTAGAACCACTTTATATATTGTCCAAACAAGACTGGTACTAAAACAACATAAGACCACACATGAAAAATATCCAAACTTTTTTAGAATGTCATAAGAAAATACTGAGAAACAAGCGTCTTATATTCTCAGTGACAGAAAGAGAAGACTTACTAAGGAAAGCCAGAAGGACCACTAGACATCAAGGCGGGAGGACTTTTCCAGAACTCGTCAAGCAGACTTTGGATGACCTTTCCCAGATCTGAGTGCATCCCAAACTAGAACATATATAACAACTAAATACCGTAACATGGATAAAATTAAAGCATGAATTAACAGAAGAACATAAAATAAGTGGATTTACTTTGCAATGAACCAATGGAGGAAACAGAAAAAAGGAAACAAGTACATGTTTTTGTAGCTGATGAACACCTGGTTTGTGTGCACAAATGAAGCAAGGATACCAAAGAGAAAGCTGTGCATCAACGAGAGTTCTCCCCACTCTATCTGGAGCTGTGACAGTTTACAATTATGTTGCACACTACAATACATAATCAATTTAATTATGTATTACATTATTTTATAAAAATTTGGGTACATTCAAGATGCTTTCTAAAGATTGCTATTTATTTATTTGTGCGTGCAGATGATGCATTATAGCTTTAGAAAACTGGATTATGTGTACGTATTTCCCAATAAACAGGAAGATAGAATTGAGACTATTTTTCTTGGTTGAAGACTGGTTGATGATGGTAGAAGACCCACTGCTCAGCCTTGGAAACCCCCTTACTTTAAGTTACTTATTTCACTTTCACTTTTAGTCAGATGAGAAATGTATTTATCTTGGGTACTACCATCTTTTATTTCAACTTTCACAGCAATGCTGTCGCTGTGCAGCATTTTACTTCTCTGTGTTTCTCTCTCTTTTTTTTTAAACAGATCGTTAAAAAACAAACAAACAAAAAAGAAAACCACACACACATTTGTGCAATGACACGTTACACAAACACACAAACATGTCCTATCTTGTTTAAGATATGACACATATCTCAAACAAGATATGTGTCATATATCTTGTTTAAAAAAAAAAAACCCTCCTTAATCCTCAAAAGCTACTTACATTAGTAATGAGGGTGCTCTTGATCATAGTGCCATTATTGCTGTCCACTAAATGATGACCAACAGGGGGAAAGACGCTAACCGACGGCTTCTCCTGGGGAAACTGTGGAGGCAGCAAACTGAAATGAAGGGGAACAAAAGAGAAGTGTTACACATTTAACGTTCATAGTTAAACCCTTAAATGTTATAAACTATGAACAATTTACAGCCTGGATAATATAAATCTAGTAATGATGTAGTATTACTGGATAATCAATCAACATTACTGGATAATCAATAGTGGAGTGTTAGATTTAAGGAAGCAAGTCAGTTATGCAGGAAGCAAATGAAAATCTAACTGATAAACAAAGAAACAGACTTTATAACAGCAGGATTATTGAAAATGTAGGTATACACAGATGTTACTAATCCCAAGAACAAAATTTATTACACAATAAATACCTGTGTTTACCTACTGTTACATGCCAATGTGTCATCTGTCAAAAATGTCTATGGCATTGAAATACAGTTCTGAAATACCCAGAGTCAGAAACAATTAATGGACAGTCCTCCACACCTATAAAGCCCAGCCTAATATTTTCTTTATAGGTGGAAAAAATAGAAGCAGAAATGAGTGAATGTGTTACAATGTTTTTTCTAAGAGCTCTCATAAACATCTGACTACCTAATGTGAGAGTTACCAGAGCCTATGACACATATGACTCTCAACCAGCGTTACTAGTTTTTCTTGTCTCATTTTCTTGGTGAAAATCTGAAAATCTTGATCTTGTTTCTTGTGTAATGCTAGCCTTCATTTGTATTTATTTTACAGTGCTGTTAAACCAAAGGCAGGTTTCAATCAGTGGGCTAAGTACAGACTGACTTTGAGGCGAACAAACCACTCTCTGTTGATAATCTTTAAACTACAACTTCTTTGAAACAGAGAAGATGCCCATAAAATCCAAAATCCTTACCTAAAACCTTTTAATATGGTCTAACCCACGTTCACCGTCATAATCCTGGGTATGTTTAAGCAGCCTCCAGCATGGCTACTATTATTCCCATTCTGACCACTTGCACTGTGCCTGTGCAATTTCATCAAATAACCACTCTTTTAAACTGACCCAAATTTCATCTGAAAAAACACTGCTGGTGATAGCAGGCTCTGGCAACAATACAGCAGTTTGGAGTTACAGAGACCACAGTCTCCAAGCCTGAAGGCAATGCGTTATGTGAGGCGCTATTATCATTACTCCATGGTGTAAGACTCCCAGTGCAAAGTTCAATGCACTTACTAAAAATAAAAAAACAAGCAGAAATGCAAGAGAATATAATGAGAGTACTGAGAGATCTAAAACTAGCAGCCAGAGGTGTATGAGAAGATGACCTCAAATGTGAGATCAGGTAAGGCTCTTCACAGACAATTAAGACCTTTTTGATCCCACCTGGTAGGTGTAAAAATGTACTCACATGTTAACACTAATGGTGGAGTTGTTGACTGTGAATGGTATTCTGTATTCCACATCCTTCTGGATTTCTGCGAGGCTATGAAGGAACGGGGAAGAAATTTGAAGATTTATCAACATGCAACCAAAAAAAGATGAAAAAGGAGATTTATATACCTAAGGTCAAGGTTTATGACAATTCTGCTAGTTTAGAGAGGAAATGATAGACTCAATGCCTATCATCACCCAGCAACTTGTGTCGGTGAGGGGTTAAAATGGCACAGAAGCTGAACACAGTTTTCCATTAATAAGTAAATGATACTTAGTAGTTGGTCACTGGGGAAGATAAAAAAAAGAGAGTGGTTTCACAAAAAAGAGCAATTAATACATTTAACATGTTAGGTTTTAAAATCACACACAAGTGTCTGTCAGTCTCTGATAACAATGAACTTTCCCTTTCACTGCCTCTAATGCTGCTGATACTGCTATTTATCTGAATAACTATGTTCTCACCAGATAAACTGCACCAGTGAAATGATGGAATAATTGTAATGCTACACTGTTTATAAAATCACAACTTGAAAAAAATAAGAGAAAAAAGGTTCATGTTGAAGTTGGTCCTGAAGTCAATATAAGGGGTTTAAACAGTCAACACCCCGAAAAATCTATTACTGTGTCAAAGCAGCGTGTAGAAAACCATCACCTTACACCTAGTAACATCAGTGTCATCTTATGAGAAGCATTCACTAGAGCTCAATGGCATCGAAAAGCACATGATCTGCACTTGATATACATGGTTCCTTCTCAGGAACTGTGAAATCCCATTTCTTTGTCACACACTTGGCATAATTCTCATTAGGAGGGAGAAGACTGTGACTCCATGCTTCTCATGGCTCAAGAAATGAACCACAACAGTGGGTTTAGGGAGGCTTACGCTGGACAGCATTCGTTGATAAACAAAGGCTAATACTTTAATCTCCACTTCTCAGTAACAAGCTCATCTTAAAACTACATGCATGGCAAACACATGATCACAGGACATGTCCAGCAACGAGCCCTAAAAATAGACCCTGTGATTTAATGCTAACATAGCACGCGCTAATTAGCTATGAGTAAAGGCTAGGAAGATTAGCTATTTACAAACCAAACTAGGGGGGGTTCACAACAGTGGGTTTACCTAAAACGGTATTACATAATTTGAATATTTAGAGAACAGTTGGGATTATTGTGGTCGACAATAAACGAAAAGTTGGTTGTTAGCATGAGGTACTCTTAACCTGTGGGAAGTAGCTAGCGCAGAGAAGTAAACAGCAGGTGTGTTTGTAAACTGAGTGTTTGTTTATTTTTAAATATTTAACTCCGTTAAAATGTTCCGGAAACATCGTGGTGACCATAAAACAATCACACGGGTCGGGTTTTGGGGTGACGGATCGTTATTACCTCGGGTGGGCAGCTTTTAGGGACTCGATCTGCCGCTGTCTCTGTTGCTGTAAGCTGTTCAGAGGAGGGAGCGATCCAGAGCCTTTGGAGGTTGGGAAAAACCAGTTCATTCTCTCCCGGAGAAACCACTGACCGGACTTGGCGACAGAATCTAAAGGCCGACTACAAACGAAGAAGAAATGGAAGAGAAAGTCAGCATGAGCGGTACACGATGTGGAGATTTGCGGCGCTGACCGCTGTTAGCTGTTTGACTCTCGGTTTCTCCTGCTCACAAGGTTTACTTTCTGTACACGTTACAAAGTCGGATGGCATATCCTCATTTCTTGGTTAAAGTGTCAGTTCCGCTTTACCTCCCAAGAGCTGTGTGTAAATTTCACCCTGTCATTAATATCAAGCGAGAGATAAAGGCTAAAGGAAGAAAACAACCTAGCTAATAACAGCTTGATCAACTTATTTACGTATTACGTCACGCAAACGCCTACGCAGAGCGCAACTTCCTGTTTTCAACCCAGTTTCACAATAAAATATAAGAATAAAAACTTTTTTTTTTATTGGACCTTATATTAAACTATATGAGATTAAAAAATAAAGCAATAAAGCCATGTTAAAAATGCGATTTAAAAAAAATAATCAAATAAATGCTAATCTTCTGAGTGTTGAAAAGTTTTAGGATGAGCATGGGTCCCTCTTTATGTAGGACTCCACTACATTTTTATCCATTGTCCCACATATTTAGATATTGTCCCAAATTTCTGTTTTTAAAGTCCATACTTTAGGATGCACATTCTTCTCAAGTGTGAAGAAATTAACAATTTCACCATAGGTCTACTCCCATTTTTGTCAGTTATTTCTGAGTCTAACAAGAAACCTGTAGTTAAAAAGGAAAATAGGTCCAATCTGAAAGAAATAGGCAGCTGCAAGGTGAGAATGAGGAAATGCAGGAAAGTTTTCAGAGGAACAGGTTAGCAAATAATCATTAAGCCAGTCAGGGAGATGAAGAAAATCAACAGGAGTACTGGGTGGGGTTTTATCCTAGTGATTTGCTTATTTAAAGTTGAAAGTTTTTTTTTAATGTGTCCAATGTGGCAACGTTTTTCTTAATAAATGGGAATCAAATACAGGGCAGAAGGCCAAGGCATGCTGCAGAGCCTTTTTTCCCTTACTTTTTCTGCAACACGCTAACTTAGGACTGACATTGCTCTGGAGTTTCTGATATCTACATTCCAAAATGTCTCGAACACCAGAAAAAACTAACCTGACAACAAGAAACAAAGGTGACGTAAATACTGTTTGATGACAAATAAGCGGAACACAAATATTAACAAACTATTTAATAACAAATAAACCAAACCCAACAGTCCACCTTGAGATCGCGATTCATGGTGCATATTTAACACTTGTAATCACATACTTTTGAAATACCTTTATCCAAAACATATTCTCAAAAGTTTACATTTGAACTAATGTGGATTTAAAGTAAGAAATTGTAATTCAGATGTGGATGTTTACATGTCCATTAAATGTAACTTCATCCAAAGTCATGACTAAAGCCCAGAATAACATATATGGAAGTAAATGTTAAACAAAAAGAACTTGATTGGTTTAATTTCTTAAGTCTGCTGCAACCACTCTGAACATATTCCCTTCCTCATTGCTCTACAGAGCAATAAACAATCATCAACAACAGAGAACATGTGAAGTATATCACTACTCCCTGTTAATGTCATAGCTCAAAAGGGAACATCACAACTCATCATCGTGGTTAGCGAGACCACACACTCTAGAAACACATTTCTCAAGTCAGAAACTATAGAAATGATCCCTGAAAGTATAGTCTTAACAAAGCTGAGGATGGAAACAACAAGTCACTCTCAGTACAATTATTCTCACTCAGGGTGTCGATCGTTTAGAGGCCTTATTATGAATAATATGTTTACAGTTTACATGAAACGTACAAAAATGGTTGTATAAAAATATTTTCGGTGTAAAAAGACTGTTACAAATGCTACACTGTGAGAGACTTAAAAGGCTGGTGTCTTACACTGACTGTAAAAGGTCAAACAAACTTAAGTTATTGCATCCATTCAAGGCATAGTAAACGTTCTTCTTTTCTTTTTGGTGAGTCTACATGAACCTTGTATGTTCAAAAATGAGTCCAGTGTATTTTCTCTAGTGACTGCTAAATTAAGCACTTTCTGGCAGCCAGGTTGACTTGACTGTCTCTTGACAAATATCTACTATTAAATGAGACCAATAATACAAGTGGCCACTAGATGTCTCTATCTGCTTGAGGAGCTGGTAGACTGTCTACATTTAGTCCAAGTTTAAGAAATTCTTCAGACTCATCTCTGTCACACACAAAGAAAAAGAATACATGTGTACACTCACAAAACCTGAAACATGATCGTCTATCAGCTTCATGATCAAAAGAGAATATCACAACTAATCATCATGGTCAAAAAGACCAGTCACTCCTAAAACACATTTTTCAAATCAGAAACTATAAAAATGATTCCTGAACGTACCATCGTAGTCTAAGCAAGGGCCAGAAAGAACTAGTAATTACCAGGACAGTCACCCTCACTCATGGTTTACCTCAGTTGTCAAAAATAGCCAAACAGTAACATTAGCTCAGATAATGAGACATAAATGCAGAAATTTGGTAACCGCTATTGTGATATTCTCTTTTGATCATGACACCGATTAGGACTGCCACGATTAGTCGACTATCAAAATTGTCGACGACTAATTTAATAGTTGATGCGTCGTCCCAAAAGACGCAGGAAGTAGTAGGATTTCAGAGTGTAATAACAGACCGAAGCAGAAGATGGCAGCACTGCATGTACAAGGATGCCAGCTGCCGTTAAACCCCGAAGAAGAAGAAGCTGTGTCCCAGATTTCATAGCGCGGCTAGTTAGTTTTAATATTACTCTTATTATTCTTTCTGGGTCACAAAATAAACGTTTAACATATTTTCAGGCGAGAATGTAGCTGTGTAAACCTCAAATATCTGCTCAGTTTATCAAGACCAC
>VURO01020597.1:0-10594 GCA_015108175.1 Pelvicachromis taeniatus
GGAATGGTTTTTAAAAAAAAAAAAAAAAAAAAAGGTTATCGGGGTTCTTATTGAGTAGAAGAAAATATATCAGATCAGTAATAAAATTTATATACAGCTTTTCAAAATACTGTGCATAAAAGGTGTCATCCAAATGGAAATGTTTTTCACTAAAGTGTCATCATTAAACTTTGTGTATATTTCAGTGTGAACCAGGGCTGTAACACATGCTGCTGTGCTGCTAAAGTTGTTGTGAGGGCTGAATATGTAGAATTTCCCAGTAAGTATCTAAACGTCGGTGTCTGGCTGCCTACAAACGTTTTCATGGAGTCGAAGTTTGTTGAAATTTCTTGCACCATTCAAATGAAATCTATTTTCACTATTTCACTCTGTTGACAAACCATGTGAACGTTTTCGAATAGGCTGGGAAGCCCTGCACAACTTAAGTGGAAGTGCCACATAATGACAGGCCCTGTCAGTCCTACTGCGAAAGTCAGGAAAGGAAGTAGGTAAAAAAAAAAAAAAAAAAGTACTCCAGGAGGAGAAAACTCACTTTTATAGAGACAACAGTGAATGTTGACGACACCGTGAGTTTTCAGAAGTCACATTTTCAAGCACTGATTAAGTCTTTGAAAGTTTTCCATACAAATGCAAATACAGAGAGCGTGGATGATGAGTTGTTGTTGAAATGAAAGTTGTGCAAAAATTGAGGTGATGACTTTTTTGTTTTGTTTGGTGTTCTTTCAAGAAGCAGGCAAATATTCAATATACGCCCTTCTTTGATTTTTCTCCTTTTATTTTTCTTAAGGTGTTATTACTTCTAAAAATAGTCCGAGCTTAAAAAAGGTTCAGAAATCAACACAGAGAAGAAAAGAGACTGCGTTTTACTTCTTGTAGTGTGCTAATTAAGTGCAAACCCTTCAGTGAGAAAGGGATTATATAGATACACCCATCACGGTCATAAATGTCACGGTAACTTTGGGCTTTTAATCATTTCTCTGAATTGTTCTAGAGTGGGATGATTGCACAGCACATGTCTTTAGTGAGCTGAGAAAACAACACACAACAAAAAAAGACCCAAATCAAGAATTGTGCGCACATGGTTAAAATTATTTTGGATTTTCTGTATTTAGGGTCAAAAGTATACACACAACGAGCCATCACCAAATTCCTGGCGTAATTCTGGCTGAATATTTGACCACTCTTCTTGGGAGATCATTTTAATGAATTGGTTTCCTGGCACGCTCCTAGCTTTTAGACAAAGTCCACAAATTTTAAATAGGTTTGAAAACTGTGTTTGTTTGTCAGACATGTACACGTTTGAGCCTGTGTCGATTAAAGATAATCCTCAATAAATTCAAACGTGTGCAGCCAACTCTTGTTTTGTTGAAGTTGTTAAAGATGCATGCTGTACAATCGTTCCATCCTGGAAAAAGAACAGTTTAAAGAAAAGCCCACCGTGACCATGATGAGTGTATGTAAACCTCTGACCACAACTGTAGTTGTTAACAAGCTATGCAAAATATGTTGGTAATAATTTTATTACCAACATATAGTTTGGTAAAAGAGACATATACTTAATCTTCAAATGATTTAAACTTTCAATTCAATTCAATAATTTAACCCATTTACAAACGCAGACTTCAGTGTGTGTTTTTCCATAACAAGTGAAACATAGTTATGGAACTATGTTCCATAACTATGTTTCACTAGTTATAGTGAAACATAGTTATGATAGTTTGTCTCTTCAAGTCTGTGAATGAGATGTTCAACACATGGCTCTCTCATTTGTGGCTCCAGAGTGCGACTGCATCATTGTTTATTTTTAGGAGAGTGGATCTCACTGCTGTTGTTTTTTTGTTTTTCTCAGCTCTTGGTCACTGTGAACCACCTGCCGATTCCTCTGTGTTCCAGCATTTTGTCAAACATTTTGTACTGTGACTGCAACGAGAAGAAAAGACACAGTTTCTAAGGCTAGGATGACAGCTCTCCAATATTTTGCAAGTAAACACTGCAGCAATAATCCGCATAGAAACAGCATGCACGAACAAGCCAAGCACAATTTGACACTAAGTCTGTCTCTTTGCCTCCTTGTCCTTCCTTATACAACTCGTTTGTCTGTGATTATGTATAGATCAATAACATTAACAAGGCTGTATCCTCCAAAAGAGGTTTCCAGATGTGTATATAGGTTAAATTCAAGGTTGTTTCTCTTTGTTGCTAATGTGTTGCTAATGAAAGGTTTCTGGAAAATGATCATCTGATTTGGTACGTTTTCATAACATGCACCACAGAAGCCTCGGAAAATTCTGACCATGATGTGTTGAAAACAATTTGGCAAATAGTGAGAAACACTCTTTTTTTTGTAAATAAACTTCCAAATGTGGATATTTCAAAGCTCTCTTCTCACTCCCAGGAATACAAATGTATTTATTCATTGTTCATTTGGGCTTAAAGTGCATTAAATTAGACCAAAAAAAAGAGTAAACATACGCGACAACTATGAAGAATGACCTCTCTGTTGTTAAATTCATGGACTTCCGGTGTGTATTCTCATGAAAGACATAGTTTTCTTCCTTTCTTGTTCTATTTCAACTCCATAAATTGAACTGGAATGGTTTAAAAGCTGTTTTCACTGCTAACAATAAAAACACACAATGCCTCTTTCAGCTATATCAGGAGCAATAATGGCCAACAGATTTATGAGTCCTTGTTTTTTTTGTCTCCCAGTACATTTCAGAGCTTTAACCAATGAGGTGACTTCATTCTAGTTTTGTGTCAAAGATGTTCTTTTAGCATGTGAGAAACATTTTTCTCACACAGTAAATGGATGTGCTTCCTGGATGAAATACATATTAAAGTGACAGCCTGGAAAAATCCAAGTTCAAAAATGTCTAACATCATTTCTATGTAACTTTTAAAAGCATAACTTGGTGGCACAGAACAGCGTGCATGATGTTGCTGATAGCTAAAGTATGTGGTTGGTACACAGTAAGTTCTGAAATATGGTGTGGTGTTAAGATTTTGTAGATCGAAGACGGCAGCTGAGTCACACTCGTGTCCAACTGTGGACCCTTTTCTCATCTTTTTTTCAGCTCTTGTTTCTGCTCGGTTTCCATGTAAGTATATATTTAGCCTCCATGTTTGCAGCTACGTCATTAGCAGCTATTGCTCACAACGTTTTAGACATTAGGGTGTCAAATAATCGCTGTTCAATTTAAACATATATATAAAAAGATCCCTAATCACATCTTTTCAACCAGGATGCACACACAAAGAGCCCGCCACTTAAACTGAAAATGTCTTCATCTGAAACTCCCACAAAAACTCCTCTCCTCTCGTTTTCTGTATAATGAAATGCAAATGTCAAAAAGTGTCATTTAAGAATATTTATGGTTACATTTGACTATTTCTCCCTGACAAATTGAGAACTTATCTCCAGTTATTAGATGGTTTTTACTAAATTGAGGGCACATTACATGTACTTGAGGTTTTTTCCCTTTTTTTTTCTCCAGCAAATTCCTTCCTTCTGTCTTGGAATATTTTCCACACAATGACAGATTTATTTGTGTTAAGAAAACAAGACTTAAAGTTTGGTTCCAAAGAAAACAACTTGATAAATGGGCATTTTATTAGGGTGGAAGTTTGGACAGAGGTACATGTTCCCCTTTTGTTGCAGGTGCCCTAACAAGCTATTTGCAGAAGAAGTCATTAGTGCAGAATTAACAATGTGATACCTCAACAGCTTTCCACTCACAAAGAGTTCAACATGTTGTCCCAATGCCAAGCTAAGGGTAGTGTAGCCAGACCTGATACTGTTATTTCAGCCAGGACCACTATAGTGAAAAGAGAATTATTGTTTCCCTTCACAGTAAATGATATCTGTAGGCACTACCCTGAGTAGGCATTAATGATAATAGATTTGAGCTAGTCATCCAGGCCTAGAGTCAGGTTGGCAAGCAATATGGCAACCACCGGCGGTTGCTGGACGTTACAGCAAGTTGCTGTGAAGTTGACTGCCAAAGCCAGAGTGACGCATGCTTAGAGATCTGTCTGGAAACCAAAGTTTGGTGTGGTAAAGGTTTGTCACAGGTTGAAGAGTGGTTGCTGGCATTTGCTAGGCAAAATTGCAAACAGGTATATGGTCCTGCAGTAATGGAAACTTGCAACTAGTAGTGAAACTGTTAAAAATGTATTGCAAACCGAAAATGGAGACCGATCAGTCTTAAAGTCAAAGTTTATCTTTTGAAATGTTTTGGTCACAGCAGTAAGACACAACTTTTACTGTAAAGGTAAACGGTCTCAGTTTCCTTTTCGGAGAATAAACAGCAAGTGTTTGCAGACAAGACGTCTTTCATGCAATCTATGGGTGACCGCAGCAATCTGCTGGTGAACAAGTCAAAGTGGATTTGGGTGCAACGCCCTCTTTGATTTCACTTGGCAACAGCTGGTGATCTGGCCAACTGCTTGGCAAATAAACACTTTTACTTAGCTAATGTAGACTGCCCGGGGGTTTTCCTGTCGATCAGTCTCTAAAGCTGTGTGAGTGAGCTCCCAGGACACCATGAAAGGAGGATCTCATGGAATTGGGTTGCAAACGGTCCCTGCACAAATGTGAGCATGCTAAAAATGACTTGAATAGTTCACCCTGCATACAACTTGCCAGTCAGAAGGGTATTTTTATGACAGTACGTAGTATGACAGTATGACTTACTCATCAACTTTCATTCAAGTGGGTAATATAGATAAAAATGGATGCCCAAAAAACCCCCTCAAACTTTAAGCAAATCGTTTTTCTGTCTTCACCAATAGATTACAGATACCTGTGTCCTGTTTACACCAGTGTTATACCACTAAGGTACCCCCATTCAAGTGGCTCAACCATGGCTGAGCCATTACGTCCACAATATTTTATTTTTAAATTTTACATTCAGCTTCTACTTCTGTCCTATTACATGCTCTATTTGGCATCTTCAATGATGGTGTTACACTGGTGCAAAGACGGGACAATAATCAGTCTGAACGGCCATTTGGTCAACAGCTCTATTTCGCTGCTCTCTCAAATCACCAGTGTAGTACTTCACTGTGTATAATGCCAAGTAATTAACTGAGCTCAGTGACTCAGTTGCTGTTACTACTCAGTTTGAACAATACAATTGATTTACTACCGTCAAGTAATTTGAATTATGCAAATCTAAGGTTTCAACTGCTTTCTTTAACTTGTAGTTTACAGCAAAAATAGAATGTTAGTCCAGAGTGCCGGTTATAAAAATGTGAATTCAGTTTGTTATTTGCCCAATAAAGAATATTTTGTATTGCAATTAAAATTCTGTTTAATTGCAATTCTTTTTTTGTTTATAAAATTATGAAGAAATGACAAATAAATGCACATGAAGATGTTTCTAACTGCAGCCAAAAATAATGCACGTTATGTGCGCACGTAATAAGTAGCCAAGCGGCACTAAACTATATTAAAAATAAAAATAAATAAATATTGAAGGTCATTCAGAGGAAATAAACAGTGATGATTTCTGCGAGTCAAAGAAAAGAAGTCCTTCTAAATATCCAGCCTGGTGTTTAATCCTCCATGAAACTCATATCTGAATTAACATGGGTGGGCCTGTCCACTGGAAATAAAGTCACCATTTATTTAGCCAGATCTATTAGCAGAAGGGGAACACAGCATTCATAATTAAGTCATCATTAGTGTAATCACCTGTAACTATGAATCAATCGGAAACCTCACTGCTAAATGTCACTAAATCCTGTACACCAGCCCATTAATGAAATATATGACTGAAATGCCCCGCAGAGGACACACACAGCCAGGAGGCAACAACTGGTCAGGCCCATAAAAGAAAATTGATGAAAATTAAGGTTGCTAATGAACATAAATCCAAACCAACCCGTAAGCTTCACAAAACAGACATCTGAGCTAAATAAAATGATCAGTTATGCACATTTTTGGAAGGAAGAGCCTGAAAGAAGTTTCTTTACCTGCCACCTTTGGGCAGAAGTGATGGCTTTGTTATTTAGACTTTAGAGATTTAAGATGGCTTAATCCAAATTAAAACTCTACGTTATTACATGGCAAGAAAACATAAATTAGTGGTAAGGGGCAGCTATGAGTCAACAGCTTATCCACAAATCCCAGAGTTGGTGACTTGATGGAGGGCAAGTACCGTGCAAAGCAGCACTAACCAGCATGAGTGCATGTGTGGCGTTTTGGAGAACTGCTAGTCAAAAAGTGCTACATGCGATCTTTCACCATGACAGGCCAGGACCAAACTACCAGCTGAGACTTTCATACCGCTCAGACGGCATTTCTAAAAGTAATACAAAATCCATATTGTGTCATTTTTCATGTGCAAATTCATTTTTAATTTTTACATGTGCAAAATTTTGACCTGATGCGGTAATCCTGACACAAGTAATCTCCTGCATTTTCATGATGTTTCAAAAACTAATGCTGAACACTCACAATCATTAATTTAAGCAAACAAATGTGAGGACAAAGCAAAGACAAGATTAATATATGCTGGACATCCACTCAGATTGTTGTACTGTGGACAGTATTTCTATGCTAGAATGTTACCTGGAAAACAGAAAGCCAAAGTCTCAGAGTAAAGTAAATTAAAGAATAAATAGTTTAGGCATCATAGGCCACATTTTTTGTGATACTCTATTATTTATTTTAAAACTATTCATTTTATTGTATTATACTGGCACAAATCTGACCATATGGATGGAAGTCATACAGAGATTCCAAGATGGTAATGTGGTCATCGCTACTCCATGAGAATGACTAAATAGACCACTGCTATTGACTGCACAGCCGCCCGTTCGCCTGTACAACACATTTGTAGTTCGCCCACTGTCACGGTCTTTAGCCTTCAGTGGAATGCTGGGGTTTGCAAAGGACAGGTGTTGAGCATGAATTTGATGAGAAGACGCTGGAATCTGGCAGCGGTTTAGTAAGAACACGCCTAATTTGGTAATCACCCGTATACTTGAGGAGTAGCTGCATCTATCACGCCACTTGCCGACACAGCTGAACGATGGAAGTGCATGCTGGGTTTCTGTGGCCTCTTGAGAAAACTGGAGGGAAAAAAATTCCTGGCGACTCGGTTCAATTGGCCCTTGAAAGTTTTTAGTACCTGATTCCACATGACTAGCAGCGACAGTCAAATCAGCTCATATCTGTGGTATCTCCAGTTACATGGCAGAAATCCAACTGAGCATGTGTGAGATGAGATAGAAAACGAGGTACTCCAGGAAGAGATGCACTAAAAGCCAAGGTGGTCAGAGGAGTGAAAACATCTGAATAAACATGGACTGCCATTCGATGAGAGGCTGTTGCATCCCCCGCTAGGGAATCAAAACGAACAAACAACAAAAGCTGCCCTGCTAGCAAAAACAGGATGAAACTCAGTACTGGGCAGTTTGTGAGGAGTCCACGTACCAACATATTTCATCACGTACTGTAATCTATTTTCATTTTCTGTATTTCCCTTGACTAGCAGTCAAAACTTTTATCAAATTCTATATATTTTCCCCTGTGCAGTATATCGACTTTTCAAGGTGTCCACTTTTGTGATGCGTTAAATTTCCTGGCTGTCACTATCAGCTGTAAACTACTGTTGGCTGGAACAGGAGCAAGAGCCTCTGGGGTTATCTTGAGCACGCACATGCACATTTATACACACACGGTTGGCAGGCAAACCAGGAGTGAGTGACTATAGCTGTTATCTTAGACATATCTCCAGACAGCGGTTATCCAAATCTGTGCACTCGCCTTGGCGCAGCACACCACCGCGAGCCTTTTAGACACACTAGTGTGGACAGATGCATGGGAGAGAGGGAGGCTGGGAGAGAGCAAGCGAGAGTGGGGAGAGTCACTTTCGATGCATTACCAAAGAGAGATGGATGGAATGAAGGCTTAGGGCGAGAAATTGTAAGGGGTAGAGGGAGACCATTTGGATGTGCCATGATGGAGAGAAAGCGAGCCAGGACAAATGAAAGGAAATAGACTGATGTGGGTGATGGAGGAGCAGATAGAGAACAAGCAGAGAGGGCGAGAGAGATGATGACCTGTCTGTATTAAGCTGCTCCGTGTCAGGAAATTGGCCGACTGACCCAATGTACGCTGACAAGCCATGAAACCGTCTGTCACAACAGCCACCCTGAACAAGTCATTTAGAGTAGAGCGGAGTCTCAGAATACATATTTATGCAATAAATGCAAAACACACAGCTGACGCCACTGAATGAACTGCCTCAACAAAAATGGAGAAAAAAATAAAAGCTGACCTTGTTTATCTTAGTCTGAAAAGGATTATAATTAATATTCGATGTGGTTGACAAAGCTGTCTACTGACTTATTTTGTAAGTCATTTTTGAACTTGCGTGAAAGACCTGGAATCAATGGCTCTATGTGAAAGTGGGATTTAATTCTGGCATGTTAGACAACAGTTAACCTTTGGTGTTGTGTTTGCGTCCTCTGTGACCACACGAAGAAAGGCCAAAACAAGACACGGAGAAAACTGTGCACATTTTTAAAAAATACAATACACTGACAGCAACAATGGAGAGAAAAATAGTAGTACAATAAGAGGCTCCATAGCCCATAGGCCCTGCGATTCCTTAACATTTTCTATCCAAATCTAACTTTTGCCTCAAATATTAGTGTTGTGATAAGGTCACTAAGAAAAAGAAATTGCAGCTCAGAGGCAGTATGACAGCGTGGCTGATGTATTATGGTAAGTGCCGCAGCTGTGAAATATCACTGCATTAAGCCTGCTCGCTACTGTAAACAGCTGTCATAACATGCCAGTCATTTGTCTCAAGCTACCGAGTAATCTGACGTGTTGAGAGTGACAAAGATCAAGCGTAATACTTCACACAACCAAACATATACACGTACATTTCAAACATACATTTAAAGTAATACTTTTTTTTTTTTAAATCTAAAAGGGCAACAACAGCAGATGATATATGACCCCAGTGCTGGACATATTGCGAAAAATGTAAATAAATGAACAGAATGCAATCGCATATATTATTCACAATGAAACAGAGAAAAGATTTCTGGTCTGGAGAAACATTTTGCAGCAGATTCAGTTAAACTGGAACGGATCAGTAACATGATTGGTATGAAAACTGCATCTTAGAGAGGTAGGCCTAGCGGTGGGCGGAGCTTCACCAATCTGCAGAAAAACAGCATCTACAGCAGGGGTCACCAACCTTTCTGAAAGTGAGAGCTACTTCTTGGGTATTGATTAATGTGAAGGGCTACCAGTTTGACACACACTTCTGAAATACCAAATTTCCTCAATTTAACTTTAATTATATGTTATCATTAATAATTAATGATATTCATCTATGTAAGGACACTGATTACGGCAACTGTTTCCGTGGAGACCAGCTAGAGCTGATCTAATATTTAATAATAAACTTTTTTTTTTAAATATATTATCTCTAACAAATTGATACCAATGCAATTGTGATTTTTAAAATATAGCAACAAAAAATAAAAATGGATGCAGCTTACTGGTAAGTTGTTATAGTGAGCTATTTTTAGAACAGGCCCGCGGGCGACTCATGTGGTCCTTGAGGGTGACCTATGTTGGTGACCCCTGATCTACAACATGTTGGAACAATGTTTTGTTCTTTAGTGCAAAGACTTTGAATATCTCATCATCTGTGGTACATAAAATCAAAACATTGTGAGAATCTGGAGAAATCTCTGTGTGCAAGGGACGAGCCTAAAAATCAATACTGGATGGCTGCGATCATCAATAAAGCCAGATACAAACATGATCCAGAAACAACTCTTTCTTTTCTGAGCCACTGGATTTAGAATGGACCGAGTCAAAGTGAAAAACTGTCGTTAGTTCAAAATATGCAATTCATTTTCGAATAAAATAATGTTGCCTCGTCTAAAGAACTAAAATAAAAGACCTGGGACTAAAGCAGAAATGGCCCATGTGCCTTGTTATCAGTGCTCAGTCCAGATGCATTAGTGCCCATGGTACTGGCACATGGACATCACAAAGACTTGGTTTTTGCACAAAAAAATCATTTGGTTAGAGCTAGAAAATTATATAAAACTAATTCACGAATTGAATAATCAGCATTCTATTTAAGCATATCTGCTTTCTTGTTAAGTTTGGTCAAATAAAAAGGACCTTTCACAGCTTTAAACAAATGTTTGATAACTGAGTTGTTGTTGGGTTTTTTTATTACCATTGTAGCTTCTGCAACCCGGAGGTGATGACATCGGCGCACATTTTACCTGCACTTATTCTTGCAATTTTGACAAAATGCTTAACTTTAAAGCGTAACTCGACGTCCCAATAACAGTTTGTACATGCGACCTATGGAGCTCGGGCAGGGCAGTCTCTGCATTCACGTATCTGTGCACAGAGTGGTTTCAGCTCCACAGTGTTGGAATTGTCTGTCCATTTCTGCCATTTTCAAGAGGGCTGAAAACCCTACCTGTTCCTTAAAAGTCTATCAAGTGGTCTATCTGTCTGCCCTCAGAGCAATACAATTCTTTTTTGTCTGAACGATTTTGAACCCTTCTCAAGTTCGCAACTTCAGCCATGATCTTTTTT
>VURO01020597.1:10614-20855 GCA_015108175.1 Pelvicachromis taeniatus
TAGTCATTTGTTGTTGTCTCTCTAGCTTTAGTTTGACTCATTTTCATTCCTATTCTCTTCTTCACTTTGTGTCTATGCCTTCCTGCTCTTGGTTCTTTTTATGATCTTTTCACTTCACCGACATTGGAGGGTTCGCCCTCTTTCTCGTACATTTCTTTTCCGTTAGCCACCAATCAATTGTCTCTCTCTCTCTCCCTCCATCACACACACACACACACACACACACACACACACACACACACACACACACACACACACACACACACTCACACTCACCCACACACACACACACACACACACACACACACACACACACACACACACACACAAATTTGTGCAGAGATGAAAGCTTTGCAGGAGAGAGCTCTATTGTAAATCTTGGGAAGTTGGTCAGAAACTTTCCACTTTGCAGGGCGAAGCAGATGGACATCAGCATGGTAATGACCACACACACCTTGACAACTAGGCCCACTAGCACACACGTGAGAACAGCTTCAAGCCTAGCCACACACAGCCTCCTATAGCAGTAATGATGCAGCTGTCATTGTGGTTCAGTATAGAAGGAGAAGCTGGTTGACAGACAGTTTCAGAGCCTTGTCAGTGTTGGCTGGGCTCTGTGACACCTGTAGCTTGTGTGACTGTGTGAGAGAGAGAGGAGAATGAGTGAGCAAGGAAGACAAAACATGATAGAGGCAGAAAGAGGGGGAAACGTATGTGACATTCAGGTTCCTGTGCATACTGTAGGCTCAACTTTGAATGAGGTAAATAGCTATGTGCCGTCTTACACATACACAATACTATATACATATGTGTGCTGACCGACACACTGTGTGTGATGCTTCTTTACACTCTCCTCTTATCAGGTCAGCACTTTTGCCATTCTCAGAGCACACACACACGTACACACACACACACAGTGATCTTATACACACCATACACACATAGATGCATGCACAAGGCAGAAGGCGGCGAAGGTGGTGTACATGCTTGGACTTCGAAAATCCATTTTCAGTTTTCATCTTCTTCTCCTTCCCATCATCTATCTGTCCTGTCTGTCCTGTCACTATGACTCACTGAAAATCCACTCACTGATTTACTCCACTCTCCCAGAGGAACGGCGCATGTGTGTGTGCACCTATGTGTACATTTGAAGATGAGGAACGGATGTGCGAGTAAGGGTGAATGTGTACGAGAGAGAAAGAGAAGAAAACCCTGCACATGCAAATACACATTTGTCTGGGGTGCATGCACTTTTGCATTCATTTAAGCTGATTACATGTCTTTGGTTCAGAGTGTGTGTGAGAGTGTGTGCCGTTTCAAGGTCTTAAGATTAAAAAGGTGACCATCACAGGCAAGCGGGGCCATCAGTGACAAGGTGCTGCCATCATTTCTGTTGCTGTCTGAATGTCTGGGTGCAGTGATGAAATGAACTTTAGGCAGTTTAAAGGTTGCATTCTTTAATTTTTCATGTCATATTGGGCCAGGGAGTCAGAGCATGAAGAAGCCTTCTCAGAAGAGCAGAGGCCCTTATAACTGCAAAGGAGAGACCAACTACATATTCAGGTCTATGGATTTACAACTGGATTTCATGAAAGCTCCTGTGGGTGTAATGTTTATATGTTTGCTCATACTGTATAGTGCATTCACAATATGCAGAGCTCTTTATGGAGCTCAACTTCCACCAGAGAAACCTCACGTAGGCAGCAACATCATTGCGGGGTTCTAATGTAAATTTTGATCCTGTGCTTAAGAGACAAGAGACAGTTATAGTGTACGAGTTAAGATGCCTTTCAAAAATCCTTTATTTTAATTATGGTGCCATGATCAGTCTTGTTACTTCTGCCTGATTGGTTGCGTTTGTGTTTTCGTGACCAGAGATGGGGCTTGGTCCAACTAAGGACTGACAAACCTTCATTTGCATGTAGTTCCAGTTAGTTTGGGAAAAATGTTTTGCGACAATGTTTTTTGTGAGAAAAGTTGGGCCTTTGCACAAAATTTCTTCCAAAATGATGTTACTGTATACCTGAAGTCACACATGTGGTTTGAATTAATATGCTTAGGTCTAGGTGGCAGCGTAAACCACTGAATGATGCCATGTGCCTTTTCTTCTGAGTCCTTTGTGAAAAAGATTATTAAACAGAATCTCACTACTTAAAACTAAAAGAGTGAATTCCTTTTTTTTTTTTAACCTCCCCTCAGCATCCATGCGCGGAGTCTCCCTCTGCTGCCAGTAAAGGTCACAGCCATCTAACTAAACAACAGTAACACTCACCAAAGGTCACCTATTTGCTGTGTACATAGCTGGATAATTAAAAGGTCTCTGATTTGAACATATTAAAATTTACTTTGTAAAGACGCAAACCAGGGAAGGTTATCACCACAGCAACACTGTCATTTAGATTACATGCATTCTTTATAAATGCTAGAGCTAGGAGTTCTGACAACTTACTCTCGGGCATGTGCACCGGTTGGAGCGAGCTGGCGTCCTTTAACCCCGTGGGTTACTCTTTTTGTTCCTGATCTTTTGAAGTGTGAAAATTGACTAATGTCTAACACTGTCAAAAAGAGTCTCCATACCACCCACTCTTGCTAAATGCTGAAGAAATCTTTAGAGAATGAGACACTCTGGAAAACTCTTCCGATTTAACCTTTCATCTGCATGTGGAAGTTTGACTGAGCGCCCTTGCTGTTTTTCAGCTGCCTTTCTATTCACACTTATTCACAGGTGGGAGCCCACAATAACTGCCTGCCATCTCCTGCCATTGGTCAGAGCTCTTGGAGGGTAATTGCCTCACTTGAAGGTGCACAAGCGGTGTTTCTAAATGGAAGGTCATTTTAGCAGTACTACAACTGCCAATTCGTACTGATTCTCTAACCCATGTAATAATGATTGGATTTAAAGCTTAGTTCTCAGAACCTCAAGTATTTTTCCCTCAACATCTGTCCATACTGACCCCTGAAATGACATCCAATGCATACTGTGCCTGCACATTAAGAAAATTATGGAACTTCTGCGTTTTAGTCATTTCACAGCTTTAGAATAAGAATGGAACAGAATTTATCACTCTGAATGGTGAAAAGTATATTTTATAACTGCTTAGTCATTCACAAATGTACAAGTTCTCCATTTGAAAGCTATTAAAAAAGAAATCCAGCTCAGTTTAGTCAAGATTGATACTACATATTCCAAGCACCTGGAAGAACCATTGTTCTCAAAGATTTTTAGACTCATTCCTACCTACTGATCCAAACAATGGCTGGAAAATGTCCACAGTGCACCTTCCAGAGGTAGGATCACTTTCTGCTTTTCCTCAGTACATGAGAGAAGAGTCATTTTATTTAACTGCATGGACACGTGGGAATACACAATGCTGAAAACTTTGAAGCTGACATTAAAAACTCCTCTTAAGTCAACAGAAAAGTAAAATAAATATTTGAAATATACATTACATTTCATAAAATATTGTGAACAGTGATCTTGCCTGTCAAGGTCATGCACCTCTTTGGCCCATCCATCTACTCAAACCTCCTCCTTGTGACCCATTTACACTTTGTTATTTTATTGCTTTTATGAGCTAATCTTAGATATACACACTGTAGATATGATACAGCTTCGTGTATGAGTTTTGAGACACATTCTAGTCAAAGACTTTGTACAGAAATTTGTTGGCGACTACTTTTTTCTTTCTTTTTCAGATAATGTATGCAACAAGAATGACCTGTAATGATGCTCAGTAGGATTCCTGTTTGAAATCAGTTCAATTTCTCCAACCAAAGTTATCGAGTGCAATGTCAGGGAAAAAGCTTCATTCCAGTATGTGTGTAACAGCTGCGGCTGCAGAGGGTTGTAAACAAAAAGAGTAACAAAGGACGACGTGGAATACCTCTGCTGAAACTGAACCAGCTACTCAACACAAAATCCCACACATGCATTTTAAAGTGCAGCACAAATGACTGAGGAAGTTTGATCTACACATTTTCAACTCAAAATAGATAAATTATTATTACACATTTTCAAGCTTGGTGCTAGTGACTTACAAAGCAGAGGGCCGCATTTTAAACAGAGCTACAAGCATTCTAGTAGACACATCAAAGTAGGATCACATAAAGTAAGTGGTTTTCATTTTTAAAACTTCCATTTGCCCTCAGTCTGGGCAACAAGGTACATCATTCACCGCAGGCCAGAAACAGAAATGATGCCTGCCACCTCGTGGCATTTCATTTTCTTCCTGATGGCTGTCTTGCGTGCCTAAAGATACTTTATCTATCAAGTACTATAAATCAGAGACGAGAGGATGCGGGCAGGCTTTAATGTACATTTCGCTGTCAAGGTGGAATGAGAACGGTGATGGTAAAGACGGTGGGAATAAAGCAGGAAGGAAGGTGGAAAACAGCGCAAAGTAGTAGGATGAAAAAATCACTGTAGTGTAGAAATGAGAAAAGGGAGTCTTTTAAAGCAAGAAAAGATAGCAAGAAAAATTTGAAACAGATGTATGTGAGGCACGTGAGGAAAGATGAGAGTGGAAAAGTGGTGGCAAGGCTAATGGGAATCCCAGGCAGGTTCCCAAAACAGAAGAATATGGAGGGAGGAACACGTTAATAGGCAGGGGGAGGAGCGTTACGTGGAGTGCAAACGACCGTCTCCCAAAAGCAGGCCAGTGTGTAAGTGTGGCAGACTTAGTTACCCGTGGGCTTCTTTTACTCTCATGCCTCCCCAGAGAAGCAATTAACAAAGAAATTATGGCGGAACAATTCACCCAGAGGCTCTGGGTGTCTCTCATGCCGTTTAAGTGTGCTAATCACTTTTTCCATTGCTGTACAAAGAGAAAGAGAAATGGAAATGAGTGAGAGAGTGAGAGAGATAGGGGGGTGACCAATATGACGGCAACAAAGATACAAAGCACGATGGAAAGCGATGGATAACATGTAGACATTTTGCACATGTCCCATGGCAAATTTAGAGTGATGACATGCAGACAGATTAGTACTTTATTGTGATCTAAATAGTTAAATCGTTGATCATATCTGTGGTTAGTTAGCATACTTAGCTTGCAAATTGCTAACAACTGAACTGCTGGTTAGAATACCTCAGATAACACAAGTCAGTTATTGAAATTACGGGCAGGCCTGGACAACCTCCGATTTTCGACTTCTAAAATTCAGACAAACCCACAGTTAAAATCTCAGAAACACACCTTGATATGTTTATCCGGTAATAATATGAGGAATCTTGATTTCTGACTGGGAAATGTCCTTCAGTACATACATTCAATAACCTTCATTCATTCAATATCTAGGTAAAATTAGGAACATCCAGTTTTTATGGTAAAAAGTGAGATCATTCATTCATTACTTCTGCATGACTGCAATTCATTATGATCAGGTTTCTCTAAAGGTCCCCTGAAAAACCTTCAGATGGTCCAAAACACTGCAGGAAGATTACTAGCAAGGACTATGAAAAGAAGTAATTTTTCTTGTAATTAGCTTCTCTTCTTCGGGTCTCTGTAAAATCAGGAAAGGAATTTAAAATCCTTCTTCTCGCATAAGACTCGCTAAAGACCTTTTGGTGTCATGCTAACCCAAGAGTGCAAGTCATTAAGCGACTCTTGGGATTTTCTCTCTAATATCATAGGGTCTTTATGGTGCAGTACAAAGCACTTTGAAGTTACAGTTGTTATGAATTTTAACTGTAATTCAGTCTTGACTGCCAATTTAACGCGAATCAAATAGCCAAACCTGCAGTAGGTAGGTAGCTTACTGTACCAACATCTACCGTAATCCATGACTGACCACCAAATCAGATTTGACTTACTGGGTAGCACTTCTGCAAATGACCTTTGGGGGTTACAGATCTTTTCAGTTTTCCCAGTAACTTAGTTGCAAAATGCAACATGTATGATAATGGGACTCTCATGCCTCCCCATGTAAAAACATGTAAAATTGCTGCCTAAATGGAAATCTTAATCATTTGTGTACCATTAAGATGTACTGTTCTCTATTAACAGTTACTCTCTTAGCAGCCTCTGTCTTCTTTAAGGAGGAGTGCTTCTGTTGATCTAATACTGCTAATATCTGCTGCTGGAGTGATCTCTGGTTCTTCAAACAGTCTGGATTAACTTTTAACCCACCTTGAAAAACACACAAATAATAGACACATTTGTGCTGTAACTTAAACTGAATGTGCCTCACAACCACAGTACTAGGCAGAGATATTTCTGCAGTGCACAACATTGGCATAAATACCTCAAACTGCTGCTATCCCACATTACACTTCACTAGATATCCCGAGGTAGCAGCCTCCATCCCTCCTACCTCACCAAAACCTCCTCTAAACCAAATGTCTGCATTCTAATTAAACCCAATCAAACCGAGCACATCTAACATTTACACTAAACGGGTCTCTATAAATAAAATGGATCTCTTCTAATTTAAGCACTCGGGCATAAAAGGCTTCTCAGCAGCGCCTGAACTCTTTTCCACCTTGCTAGAAGAAAAAAAACAAATTAGCCAACTTAGATTAAAGCACGCCTGCTGTGCACGACAGGTAGCTATTTTGAGGTCGAATATTTGTTTTAGATCTTAACTTGAAGATGGCCCCTCTCAAAGAAGTCATGTACTTTTTGCTTGACTTTTGGTGAATGTTGGTTTTGCTCTTAGTTATTTACTGCTTTCCCAAAGTTTTAGGAGTAGAAAAATGTTTGGCGGATTTCTTCTTCTTGTCTAATTCAAAAAAATATCATTATATTGTCAAAAAATGTAATACTGCGTCAACATGAAGCGCAAGAAGGGCAAGCTGCTATTATCAATCCACAATATTATTTCAAGTTGTTTGCCAAGAAGAGAGGGAATGGAATAAGATCTATTTCTATTTGCTAGTGCTGACTGATGGGTGGGCATTTCTTTCTGAATACAGAACACACAAAGAAACAACATGATAATTATCTGGGTGTAGTTGACTTACTTGCAAGTCCCAGTTTGTGACAGAGCCTATGATAAAATCTCAGGTTTTCATTTGTATGAATGTACTGTGTGTGTTTGTTTCCACAGTGTACCCCCAGGAGACTTGTGGAGTGTGAAATGACTGAATGCAGTTTGGCAGCCAGCACTCCTGAGACACCCGTGAACATAGAGACACAAACAAGTCTGCAGGTGGATTGACAAAATCATAATTAGTGTTTTTATGAGGTAAATATTTTTTATAAATGTGTCTGAAAGTCCACAAAAGCGCTCGGTTTACACATACATATTTGGGATAATTCGTTAATTGGTAAAACACTATAAATGAATAAATTGAGAGATTTGCAACATATAATATCTTACATTACCACTAAGAGGTCTGGGTAAGAGGTACCCAGACTTCTTACCTCTGGGTACACTTTGGATGTCTTCTCTTCCACATCTGGATCCAGTGGTTCCTTCCATCTTTGATACGTCCGTATTTTTTAATGTTCCTTCGTTCTGATGTTGCTGTATGCTGGGATTGCCACATCGATCACGACTGCAGTCTTCTGATCCTTGTAAACCAGCACTAAGTCTGGTTGATTAGTCAGCAGCTGGATGTCTGTCTGGAGCTCAAAGTCCCACAGGACCTCAGCCCTGTTGTTCTCAAACACCTTTGGTGGTGTCTCCCATCGGGACTTGTTGGCTTCTAGTCCATATGTGGGACAGATGTTCCTCCACACTATTCCATCCATTTGGCTGCTCCTTTTTGTATACGCTGTGACAACGTACATCCTGTTGGCTTGTCTCTATACAGTCTTTGGTCATGTTGGCTGTGGTAGAATGTCGCCTCTATGAATCTGGTCCTTAGGGCCTGCCATGCTCCCATGATCAGAACCTCTGTGTCCTTTAGGCTGGAATTTTCTAGCAACTGTTAAAATTTCTCGATGTCAGCTAATTCTGTCATTGCTACATTCCATGCAGGGGCTTGGTTGTCCATGATAGTTCCTCCTCCTATTCCTCATCACCATCTGTCTTCAGCTGCCTGAGGCCTTTTTGAGCAGCTCATCTCAGTAGGGCATTTTCCTGATGCATTCATGGACGCTCTGCGTTTCATCCTGCATCGTGGGACTCTGGCACTCATTAATCCTAACCCGACCTCCTTCCGTTGCTCATAGAGCTTCAGGGTGCTGGACTTTGGGTGAAGACCATCTTGCATTGTGAGGAGTTTTTGTGTCTTGACATCAGTGACATTCAACTCAACGTATTATTTCAGCTGGGTATAATATAACCGGTAGGACCTATGTATTTAGGGCTTGGATCGTCTGTGCATGACCCTAAGCTCCCATTGTTTTGGTGGACGACCCAAGCTTGAAGGACAAACAAAGACCACCCTCAGGGCTGAAAAGCAATGACAATTTGAAAGGAACTCTGATGGAAGGCTGAGACAAGACGGGCATGTTTTTCTGCTACTCTACCATGTCGCATGCTCCCCCAATACTTACATACCACTGTGTATGGCAGATTACCTTCCACATTTGGTACTAATCCCTCTCTGACTTCCACTGCTGCTTCATAAATACAGACTAATCCAATGAACCCTAATTGAATGACCACAAATTGAAGGATGCATTTAGAATGATTAGAGTAAAGCTATGTTCTTTTGTGCTACTGGTTAATTTTATAACAAATGCACTGCAGCTGCTTATTTGCATCAAGAAGGATCAAAAACTATTCAACACTCAGGTCTTTTTTGTGTGCCTATGTTTATTCTCATGCACATTTAGAAATTAAGATCTAGGAAGCCATGTACTTCATCTTACTTTGTATCTGAAATTAGCTATTGCATTTGATTTGTTTTGCTTTATAATCCCCAAAATGGAAAACTGCTGAGCTCCCTCAAGGGCACAACATCCTGAAAACCTTTGAGCTCAGTTCCGTTGTAAAGGTACAACACTTTTCAAACTTTAATTCTAGCCTCAGCTAGGGACTCAACAGTTAAATCACAAGTCTCTAAACCATGGTGTCTTTTGATTGAAACGGGTTGTTTCCAAATGAGAGTGGAGAGCAGTTTTCCCTCCATCCGTCTTGTCCATCCATCTTTGTTACAAAAGGCTCTCTTGTCTCTCTGGCGTCCCCCACCTTGACACTACTCCACTCCTGAAACCAGCTAGTATTAAGACTGACTCTTCAATCCCAGACAATCGATGCCGTCACTTACCAACCGAGTCACACCACTGATTACCGCGTCCCTCAATTTACACTGCTGGTGGTGAAAGGTGGAAGGGTGTGTGTGTGTGTGCTGCTATATGAGGTGGACTCCCTGCTGGACTGCTGTGCGCATAATAAGACTCTGCTGCCATCAGGTGTAGATGTTTGCGAGGACATAACTTCATTGCTTACAGTAGATGCAATAAATGTTCTTTCTAAGTCATTTTATCCTTAGATGACTTGGAAAATAACACTGCCAGGAGGGCTCTGCAGTCTGCTTTTTCACAAAGCAGCTGACACCGTGTGAGCAGATGTTGCATCGCGGCAACAGAAAGCATGTTGATCAGTCTCCCGCTTGCTCCTAATTATGAATACACGAGCTTTTATGCTCGCAAACTCAAGCGTCACACCATTTGAATATGTGTATTTACTTTATGACATCACTCCGCATTGAATTCCAGAAAATTAGATTTCCTGCCGAGTCTCCAGGTCACACACACTTGGACCATTATTTGCCACAGCTAAAAGAAAATCAAACAAAATTTTCCTCTAAATAACATTTTCTTATGACTGCACACTTAAAACAGAAATGGGAAGTTTCAAGACAAAGCAAAGCCTTTTTTTCCTGTCAGCTCTCATGTTAGATTACAGAACAAAGTACAGAAAAGATATTAAAATCTATCTATCTATCTATCTATCTATCTATCTATCTATCTATCATCTCCTTCCCCACATGCTCTCTTATTGTCTGGACTCATCTTCATCAGCCGTCTTAATGAGTTCCATTGGAACTCATTTGAGTCTGTGATTAGATTCCTGCTAATAAATTATGTGTGTTCTCAGCAGGTTGCTATCTCTGTGTCGGCTACCACTCAGTGTGTGTCTCCATGTGTAAATGTGTGTGTTGGAATGGGATGGGACGGAACAGAATCAAAACCTACTGAATACTAATTTTCCCTGTGTTCTAATCGTTTCATGTAAATTGCACATTTGTGAGTACATGTGTGTGTGTGTGTGCGTGTGTGTGTGTGTGTGTGTGTGTGTGTGTGTGTGTGTGTGTGTGTGTGTGTGTGTGTGTGTGTGTGTGTGTG
>VURO01020597.1:24830-35574 GCA_015108175.1 Pelvicachromis taeniatus
TTTTCCCAAAAAAAAAAAAAAAAATAAAAAAAACTTTTATAATTTTTTAAAAAAAAAAAAAAAAAAAAAATTTAAGGATTTGAATCAAGAGGTTGAGAATTTTTAAAAAAACTGTCTTATGCTGCTTTATTTTTTATTTTTCTCATTTTCAAGTTACTAGCCATCCCCTTTGTTAGTGCTGTGACTACTGATAGCTAGCTCTGGTGTTGTTCCCATAATAATTTTATGGCTTGAACAGTTTTTATAAAAACCAATGTGGCCCATTTGTGTGCTGTCATACAAAATGCAGACTTCTATAATTATAGCGTGCTCAGTATAATATGTATATCTGTATATTGTTGAGACTAAATTATTATTCTACCAGAGATTTAGTTGTATAAAACCACAATAACATATTATATTCAGTATTCATCAGAATAGGTCATACTTTAATGAAAGACATGTATTATAAGTGGGTAAAAACAAAAAATAAAGATTGAGAAGCAGAATTAGGGATCACTTTTGATGCGCTTAAAAATAAATTATAAACATAACCACTCACCCTTTAATAGACAGAAGAATGAAATCAAACAGGCTCCAAAAGTAATATCATCTCCATGTTTTGATTACAGAGAGGAAAACAACTTTCCCAGCCCCAAGCCAAGGTCGTAACTCGACCTGGCTCACGGTGCTCTCTCTCTCTAAGTTTTGTACGGACGGTGGGGGCTTTTCGTGGTCATAAAAGTTCTGAAACGCCCGACATTTTCAGAGTCCCGTTGTCCCTCCTGTGGCTCTCTCCGTCCGGACGTAGATAAATGCAAATATTGTGTATGAATTAAAGTGAAGTGTAATGGAATAAAGTGATTGATTGAGCATTTAAACACCGACTCTGAGCCTTCATTCAGCACCAGGAATCAACACACCGGGAGAATTTAACAATATGCATTCACATGTCTGTGAAGGTTCTCAGTCATCCAGGACATAGTAATTGAAGGAGCTTGGAAAGAAAAGTCTGGACTTCTTTAAGTTTCATCCAAGATTCATCTTGATTTCTAAGAGCAATTGGTGGAGAGTCCCAGATGTTTAAGCCCTATTGGGAGTGTCTCTAAGAGGGTCATGAACCCAGTATTGACCTCATGCCGTCATGTGACTTGCTCAGATCAAATGACCCAAAAGTGGGTGTTAAGGCGTCTGGGAAGGGATCTCAAAACTGGGGTCTCAAAGCTTCTGGGATAAGGTATGATACGTCTTCAAGAAACTTAAAGAAGTCCAGATGTTTTTTCTTTCCAACTCCTTACATTATGCATCCACATAAGCACAAATCCAAAACTTCCAAAAAGTCTGTTCTATAACAACTTTGATTCAGTCGATCATGCATGGCAACGTGAGCCTGAATATCATGAAACAAGTTTCAGTGACAACAACCACCTGATCAATGCATGCGTGAGCATGTACATTAACACACACACACAAACACGCACGCGTACACACACAGACGCGCACGCACACACACACTGTCACTATGTGTGTCACACACACATAGTGACAGTTTCTATGCAAGTTTCAAAATTAGCTGTCACAACCATTAATCATGATGTGCTAATCAGGTCTGTTTGTGTTAGTTTGTGTCTCCCTCTGAGAATCATGCTGTTTCTAACAAATTAATCCCCCCCAACAGAGTGTACGTGTGTATGTGTGTAAATAAACCCAATGGTCTATGTTTTGCAAGGTGTTGCTCTGCATGCTTTCTCCACTCTCTTCTGAAATGTGAAAATATGCCGGTATTTTGCTAATGATTACTAATAGAAAGGCAAACAAACAGGGCGCTCTACAGTACTGCCTATTGTTTGCTTCAAATTTCATCAGGCATGTTGTTCTTTGTGTCTCCGTGGTACTGAATAAGAAGAGCTGAGAAACACGCTGAAAAAAAAAGAAAATTCTCTCTTCGCTGAGAAGCATCTGTAATCCTTCCAGCATAACAACGAGCACTGATCCCAGATAACCGTTAGCTGTTTTGTTGTTTAATTCTGAATTTCATGTATTTTTCAGATCTCTGATTGTTGTAAATATCGCCTGGTTACCAGACAAAACTGCAGTAAAATTAATGCATCTGCCAAGAATTGAAGCTGAAGCCACTGTGAATGCACCGAAAGGAACCTTGCAGTGTGTTATATAGGACCACAACAACAGTTGCCTCAAGGCACTTTGTATTCTAAGGTTAAGACCCTACAATATCCATGCATCCATCCATCTTCTGCCGCTTATCCGGGGCCGGGTCGTGGGGGCAGCAGCCCAAGCAGAGAAGCCCAGACCTCCCTCTCCCCAGCCACCTCCTCCAGCTCATCCGGGGGAACACCAAGGCGTTCCCAGGCCAGCCGAAAGATATAATCTCTCCAGTGTGTCCTGGGTCTGCCCCGGGGCCTCCTCCCGGTGGGACATACCCTACAATAATATAGAGATAACCCCAACAGTCAAAGAACCTCCCATGAGCAAGCACTTGGCAAAAGTGGGAAGGAAAAACTGCATTTTAAAGGGAAGAAACGTGCAGCAGAACCAGGCCAAAAGGAGGAAGGTAGTTATCTGTTTCTGACACCATGATTCTTTAAGATCTGGCTCTAATTCTATATAACTCTAAATGTCTATTTCCTCATTATAGACTCAGTCTCTTAGCTTTGGACCTTAGCTAGTGCTGTTAGCTAAAAACTAAACTTTGTTGTTCAGTCACAAAAACACGACATGGACTCAAATCTTTCAAAGAGTCCATTACAAGAGGGCACACCAGTAGAGTCAGAAATACGACTATAGTATAACTGCTTAGGTACATTTATTTCAGTATACATGTTGTTTAAAAGATCTACACATCAGTACATTAGAAAATGTGCAAAAATAAGTTATAGAGAATGGAAGAATGACACTCTGCTATAAAAATCAACAATGGGACAACTATTATCGTCTTCTAACGAGAAACCAAGAAAACATCTATTCATCACAAAACTGGAGTATGTATCACATCAAATGGCTTTTTAAAAAATACGTATTTGATGACTGCACTTAAGGATCTACCTTTGGTCACAGACTATGTCAAATGGTGGCACCACTTACAAAGTAAGAAAGAATAAGAACATTCAGATGTTTGTCTGACACCTTTTGTACTTTATGTTTGTTATTCATGGCAGGATTGTATTCTGCATCGTCTCTCTCTTTCTTTATCGCTTTGTCGTCTTACTACTACTACTACTGGATCTGAAGCCACATAGTATGTGGTGTTTTGCATGACAGCACTGCATTTACTCCCCATTTGTAGAATCTCAGATCTCAGATCTGTGCAAGGAAGCTGACTGCTAGTTCTGTGCTGCTCTGTTACAAACATGCTGTTGGTTTGTTGGCCACACTAATAATTTTATGCTATGACTGCATTGCATGATTCATAGGCTCCATGCATATTACCTTTTAAAAGCTTTTGTTGTCCCAAGCATCCACTTGCAGTAAAGCCATCAGGAGCAAGAATTGTGTTCTCAAATAAAACAACTGAGTTACTTTCTGACAGGCATAGTGGCACTAGATGAAAAGGCAGGGGAACATCAAAATTATTCTCTGGTGAAAAGATAGGACATTCATATCCCAAGAGACATACTGCAAGCCTGGCATAAACTTTGAACTTGTGATGACTGGTGCCACTGAGCATTAAAGCACTTTCATTTTGGCGTCAGAGAGGGAGCCTGACCAAAAGGTTCAGATTGCTTATTTATCCTTGTTAATAGCGACTCAATCAGGCATACAAGGTCGGAACAGAAGTGAATTTTTGACATCTGTTCTTATTATGTGGGGGAGGTTCCAGAGGTCATGGAAGTAAACTGCAGTTTAACGGTTCAATGCCGAGCCTGCCGTTATGAGACACATTGTTGAGAATTGAGTTATAATTAGGTAAGACTGACAGCGTCTTTGAGGTAATTAAGCAGAAAAGGCTGATGAAATTCCCTTAGGTAGGCAGGGAGGGAGCAGTGGCAGGAAGGAAGCGCTTTCGAGTCTGGAATTAAAAATGATTATTGGGACCTGATGTGTGAGAACAAAAGATTGAAAGAGGTCACACAGACAGAGTGAGACAAAGCACGCCATTAGGCCTCCAGGATCCTCCCTGTCTTATTTGTCATGCCTATTTGCTCCCATGTTAGTGCTGCTTATGCAACCTCAGAGAAGTGCCACCTTCTTCAGCTCAGATGCTTTATGATGCTATAACAGTTAGCCATGACAATATGCATCCAATTAACAGGGTTTATGCTATTAGTCAGCCAATCCATTCATCTAATGTGATTCACATCATTGCCAGATGACTTCATAAGGAAGATGATCTGACTGCAGATACACACCGACAAAGACAAGAGGGAGGGGTGTGTGAAGGAGATGATGAAAGCTCATTTAATCAGAGAGCCAATTCCATATGATGAGGGAACCAATGTTTCCTCCTCTCAATGATAATGATTTGAAAGGACAAAGCCATTTAGACTGATAATGCAGAATGTGAAAAGCCGCTTTTAATGGATGAAATATATGATATTGTCAGTTCATGTAAGGATGGACTGTAAAGACTGCCGCAGTGGAGAGTCTCAAAGCAGTAAAAGCCAGGACATGATCATTTATTTCAGCTTTTGAGGAGCTTTTAGGATTGACAAGCTAAGTAAGCCAGGAGCAGCCTGAGGATTAGGAGCTGGAATTTTGATTAAAAGAATGAACTCTATGATACCTTGTCTACACTTCAGATAGGATTTTAAAGGAAAACAGAAAGAGACTGCTTGCTCTGTCAGCAGCCCTTGGATGAATAAAACAAAGTGATATTGTGTACATCTACACAATCTCTAGCAATGGTGGGACTAAAGGGGACAGAAGGTGGTGATGGTAACCCGCGTTGGGTGTATTGTGTTGCATAGTAACACATTGCTGTAATCACATGACCTCTTTTGTTAGTAATGTGACACATTATGGTACTAAAATCAGTACAATTATGTCGCTACTTGCATTATATTCATCTGCATGCCAGGCAGATAGAAAGAAACGTCAAATGAACGTGTTCTTTTTCTTCCTGCATGCTATGCACTACAATCAGCTGTTTGGAGAGTCCACGGCCTTTGAGGAGTGAATAAGGACATTACCGTTTTTAATGCATGAAAGGACAAGAGTGCAATGGTGAAACGCAAACTGCATCTGGGACAGAAACATTTGCATTATGCTGCCAACACAAATTAGGCTCTTTCCAAGCTTCTGCACAGACACGACAGCTAAGGGAAAGATGATCTTTAACAGGTAACACAAGCAGTAATGAGTAGTCGGACTTGCAGCACTGTAGTCTCCATTTCCACCTGTTCGTGTTCCTGGTGGCTGTTTTTTTTAAGCTTTGTCTTGTGTTCCAACTTTGTGTTCATACATGAAATCTAAAAGAAACATTATATGTGTCCTCGTTTGGATAGGGAACTCTGTAACGTTATGTTGTTCATTGATAATTTTGTGGCAGTGCATTACTTTTAGGACTTTTAGGACTACGTCAGTCTTTCACATCACCGTGGAGGACTTTTGTCCCTCTGCTTCAGTTCTTTGAGGTTTGGTTTGTGCACAGCTTTCTTCAGGTGTCACAGTGTGTGTTTTTTCCTGTCAGGGAGGGCCAGATGGCTGCCCTTCCCTGAACCTGATTCTGAGAGGTTCCTTCCTGTTAAAAGGGAGTTTTTCCTTCCCACTGTCATCGAGTGCTTGCTCATAGGAGATCATTAGATTGCTGGTGTTTTCCTTGTATTATTGTAAGGTCGCTACCTTACAGCATAAAGTGACTTGAGGTGACTCTTGTGATTGGTGCTATATAAATAAAATTGAACAGAACTGAAATGAAACGAACTGAAGGTCCCACCACAGCATTTCAATCAGTGGCTTAACTCAGTGCTGAACACACAAGCTTCACCAGAACTGTGGAATATGAAACAAGCCTGATTTCTGGACTACAATAGCATACAAAACAGTGAAACATAGAGACATCGGACTTTGGCACATGCCATCATCCATGAGAGCTGCACATGCACAACCACTGCCAAGCAGGAACTAAATATGCTGAAATGAGCTTGTAGCAGATGGTAACCTTGGCTTCTCAAACAACAGCGTCACAATGGACAGAAGACACAGAGATTAGTGAAAGGAACAACTTAGACACTGAACTTATTATAACTGAGACAATCAGTACTGTTACAAGCAGAGGTGATGTTTTTGTTTACCCAGCAGACTCTTTCGCATCTATTTTGTCAAGTCTCCATCTTTACCTCCAATAGTCACCAGTTTAGCGTTTATAGAACAGTACTCAGCATCAGCAGTGGCCGCATCTGTCTCCTCTCAGTACTACAGTATCTACCACAGCTTATTTTGGGCTAGGTGGGAATTAACTGGAATACTAGTCAGCAAAAAACGGGCATCTTAAGGTCTAAAAGGTTATTTCTTCTGATTTGAAAGCAAAGAGTATTTAAAGACACTTCCTATGGGGAGAAAAAAAAACAGCAGAGTGGCAGATGTTCCACTTTTGCAATAGCGCTGACCTTTGTTAGCACACTTGTGAATGTGAACATTATTTCACTTCTAAAAGGTAAGATGGGAAGAAGAAAAACAGCCCCTAATAATAGAGCATCAAAGAAAGACAAATGTCTGAAGATACAGTGGCATATCTGAGTAGGTGAAGTCAGCTGTAGTTGAAACAATACCATAAACAGTTTGAATTTTTAATTTACTTTGAGAAAAAAACATGAACACACAAGCCTCCCTGAAACAAACAGCAGTGTTTGGTGTGACACACCAGGTAGAGAAGATGCACAATGACAAACCAGCTCCTTTCAGTTCTCATAGCTCGACTTAAGAACACGGTGGCCTGAAAATGACTAGAGATTTTCATAAAAGAAAAACCCAGTTTGTTGCACACGACCTCCAATATTTAGACAAAGAAATGCATATACACAGGAAAGTTTGGGCTTTTGTATGAAAGTCATATTATATATCTAAAAGTGAAAAAATAGTAGCAAAAGGAAGGAAAGAAAGTTTCATAATTACAATGTACACAAACTTTAAATTAATATTTGTTGCCCTTCCTTAAAAAGAATAGCAAGTTCCTCTTTTGTAATGCGTTGACATTACAAATATATTATGCATAACATCGTAGACATGGCAGACTGTGACATTATGACACAAATGTTATTGCAACAAAGAAATATATTAGGACAGAGGTTTGTGAATAAGCTATTAAAATTGCACGCACCCCTAGGGGATAAATTAATTTCTTAGTTACTGAACAACTTTGCAGTTTGTTTGTTTTTTAAAACGTACTTTTAAAAAATTCGACAGTTGTTGATTGCATGTATCTTTGTGTGATGACTGTCAGAATGCTTTTTAAAGAGTTTGCAGAAAACTAAGTAGTACGGGCGTGCAGGGAGGTGCTGGGGAGTGGGGCTGCACAACAAGACTGCAGGGGGATCAAAACCCAAGATAAAGCCGATTTATTGCAAAAATAATAAGATGTGGGGGTTAAAAAAAATAATGCGGCATTTTCCTGGAGTTGGAGAAAAAAAACAAAAAAGCAATGCAACAGCAGCTATGGACTGTCAGATTTACCAGCAATATCAGGCCTGGTTAAGACAAATGGCTTGTTCTGAACTACTTTCTTTTCTTCATCTGACCAATTAAATACATTTTTTGCGAGTGCAATATAAACAATCGTTGTCTTCTACACATAAATACAAACAGCAGACAATGTCAGCGCTACAGCAGAGACTGGGGACAGGTATGAGTGCTCTGGTTGTCACCATCTAGTCACGTGCCACAGAATCCTGTTAATTAATGCAAGGACACACCCCGGGGATAGAGCTAAGGAAAAATACAACAAAACAACCGTGGGCAAGGTGAAAGTAATAAACGCACACATAAACACATCCACAGAGCTAGGAGACATGCTGTGCAGTCGAGTCAGTAGCAGCCCCTATCTGCTCACCAAGCAGTGTGAGGAAGCCTGTGGAAGTGTTAAGCCGAGTGGCGCCCTCGGCTCCGCCCGTCGCTCGGTGTCACTCACTCTCCCGGCCTTGTGTCTCCAACACTTGTCTTTTCCTCTCTGTGTCTCTGGCCTCCCTGCACGTGTTTCTCTCTCACACGTGTTCTTCCCAGAGCCTTCGGGCATGTCTATTTGCCAGCCATTGGAAGCCATTTTCTGATAAATATCCCCCCCCCGACTTGCCCCCACCCCACACCGATGTCCCTCTCCCCACACCACCATCGCTACGACACCCACCCCCTGCAGCCCGCTATGTCTGTTTGAATGCTAATCAATTTCTCTGAAATTTCCACTGGCCTACTTATAGTTTCAGAGCCCCTCTCCTCATGTTTGCTTCCCCCTCCCTCCCTCGCTCTGCTCCCCTCATCTTATTTTCCCAGTGCGTTCGTTCCCTCTCGTCTTCTTATTGTGCCTCCTTTGTGACTTTTATTTCGATTGATTGGATTTTGTTTGATTTCCTTCCTTTTAATTTCTGACTCTTTCCTCTGGTCTCCTCTTCTTGTCTTTTCCTTCCCTCTCGTTCATCCACTCATGTCTTCTATTCTATTGCATTTTCTCCTCTGTCTCCTCTTTTTTTTCTGTTTCATGGGCTACAGCTCCTTGCTTGTCCTCTACTTCTTTTTTACTCTTTCCATTTCACCCCGTCCTCTCATTTCTTGTTCACCACAATCGCTGTCCTTACCTTCCCTTTATCTTCTCTCGTTTCTCCACACCAGTGCATTTGTTTCCCCCTTATGTTATTTTTTGTGCCGTCTGGTCTTTCCTCTGCTCTGAACTTGCATCCAAAGACAGGTGAAAGAAGATGTAATCCTCCACCTTTCTCACACACTCTCTTTCTTGGCAGCGGCATACAGATGTAATCACTGAGTGGACAGGAGGCGCAGGTGGGAGTAGGGCGAGTGTTCAGAGGTAAGAGCAACTCTGAAAGGTTCTGTGGGAGTTTTGGTGCAATGAAGAAAGGAAGGGAAGTGAGAGGATATGGCGTTAAAGCCTTCAGTGTGACTCAGCGGTGTGGGATAGTGTTTTCCACACCCTGTGAGTAGGAAGTGCTAGTAGCATCTCATCATCTCTTGCAGCCTCTCAGGGCCCCAAGACGCACCCCCTTGGGAGCAGCAGCATATGGAGGGCTGAGGGGAGGGGGAGGGAAATAAGAACATGCACAGTACAGAAACTCAGAACGGGGGACAAGGCAAAGGTTACAAAAGAAAAAAAAAAACTCCGGGGGGGAAGGAAGGGAAGTAAGATGCAGCATGGGTACTTTCTTTAAACACTCAACAGGATACGCAGAGACAAAAAAAAGGGACATGTAGAAAAGTAGCAGAAAACTGAGTACATCTATCAAATGAGCCAACACACCTGGGATATGCAAATAAAGAAACAAGAGGGAGGGAGAGATGGGGCTGAACAAGAGAAGGAAGGATGCAGGTTGAATAAAAGTGTGAGACGAGGGGAATAATACCTTTGAGGGAATAAACACCACTGACTTGTATGTGAAGAGAAATGAGCTCGGAGGGAGATCCAGAGACAAACAGCTTCTTCAGGTTATACAGGGTCAGTATGAGGGGGGTATGCAAATAGAGACGGGTAAAAGAAGGTTGGAGGGAAAGACTGATGGGGTGAGCGAAATAGCAGTGGAGGGAATTTGAGAACGTGAGCATAATGAGATTAACAAGAGAATTTACTGGTCTGACTTGTTGCACAACAATCAGCTGATTTCAGTTGATGTGATTGGAGGAGGGAAATGGTAGTAGTAGTAGTCTGCAGCTTTTGGAGTGGACATCGGAGACAACGCTTTTATTTTTATTGCACAGACGGACAAGAGCGTGATGGTGAAACGCAAGCGTCTACACAGACACGATGCCAAAGCAAAGCTAGCCAAGAGCCCACAATGATGTTAAAGTTGAGTACACGCAGACCCCAGCCCAGCAGCTGAACCCTGAACTTCACAAAGGCAGTGATGAGCAGAACTTTGATTTCTACCTGTACATGTTCCTACTGTAGGATTACTGTGGCCGTGGCTTTAAAGTGTCGTTTTCGTCTTTGCTTGGTCTTGTTGGTTTTGGGTTCATGCATAAAAACGAAGTAAAGAAAAGAAAGATCTTATGCACACTTATGCGTGTCCTCAGAAGGACAGACTGAAGCCTCACATTCATATTTTTATATAGTAACTATGTGAAAAAGTCATTTTATTTTCAGGAATTTTGGTTTCTGTTTGTAATCTGCTTAGAGTGATCGAATACCGTAAATTCCGGACTATAAGCTGCTACTTTTTGCACAAGCTTTGAACGCTGCGGCTTATTGTCCGGTGCGGCTTTTCTAAGGCTTTTTCATGATTTTTGTGACATCGTAAGAGGATTTGTTTTGGTTTGTTCCGCCATTTTGCCTGGCGGAAAGGCATGTGATCAGACACGGAAAAGAGTGATATGTTGGTCACATGTCCATCCGGCAGCCAAAGTAGTGCCGTACGAATTAGCGCGAAAAAGAGACTCGATTAGCAAGCTGGCTCTCGCTGGCCCTGTACCCATATCTGCAGCAGGTCTCCAAGGTGAACAGCCTCTGGCATGTTAGAACAAGGCAGCTAAGGGAAGTCGGCAAGTCAGATCCATAACTTCAGGATAAGGATTGGCTCTAAGGGCTGGGTCGGTCGGGCGGCGGTGCGCGGCCCACTTTGTGGGGCTCTTCCGAGGCTGGTGGAGCAGTCGC
>VURO01020599.1:7381-29686 GCA_015108175.1 Pelvicachromis taeniatus
CCCCCCCCCCCCCGTAATCAGTCTTATTTTAATCCAGTGATTCACTAAGTCGTACACACACAGACGCACAAATAACAACACAGTGTGCATCCACCCTTACATGAAGTCAGGTTATTCAGAGTTTGAATGAGTTGTCTTGTCTCTTTGCATTATGTGTCAAAGACTGTTGTCCTGTCTGTCACAAGAAGGAAGTACATATTATTTTTGTCCAGTACCGTAAGATTCATAGTCTCCAGTGGAAATTTGTGAAATGACAATGTACTGTAATGTATGGCAATATGTTAGTGATACACTGGCACCTAATATCAGTACTAGTTTTAATTAAGACCTCAATCACACCAGTTAGAGACCAGTTAAACACCCTGGCACCCATCTGATGAGCAAGAGAAAATATGGGAAAAATGTATATTCCCCAACCAGTTAGCAAGTGGTTGCTGTCTAAGTGCAGCACCTCCAGCCACCACTGACCAACCAAACGGGAAGTACACATTTTTCCCCAGTAACCGCTGGTTGCCAGGAAGTCTCCAGTCAGTCTTTAGGCCTGCATGACAGCGGTCAAAATACAGACACTTGAAATGGATTTCCAAGCCTGACTTCTCAGAGTCACTAGCTCATGACTTCTTAACTATGTGTTAGAGATTTTTTCATCTTAAGTTACAAATAAATAATCAAACTGTTCATCATTGTCTTTTACTGTTGAGTCTCACAATCCCTTTGTCACAGTACCATTGTTGTCTGAGGCAGCATATTGTGAGTTTCTTAGTGATTCCCAAACTAACAGTGTGGTGTGCTGATTAAAAAAAAAAACAGACTTCAGTCATACATAACTTTTATTCGTTCCAAACTAGGAGTGAGCAGTGACTGACTCGCTCACCACCCTGCTCGTTAAACTGGGACGGCGACTGCTGTTTAAGACTCTTTTGGTGAAAATAAGTGTCTCTGCAAACAAGAGCAACTCAACAAAGAAAGTTTGTGACAGCAAAATGATTAAAGTTATTTTGAACAACCATCTCCTAAGTCTATGCTCACGAGCATCTCTTAAATTTCTACCCAGAAGACATCTAAAAATACCCCAGTCCACTGGCTAAACACTGAATTATCCGGCAAACAATGAGCACATATGCCTCAAACCTCTCCGTCTGCGCTTTCTTAGTCATTATCAGTGGATTTGTTTGCTATTACTGGAAACATCTGTGCTCAGATAGGTTTGTGTCTGACCTTTTATGTCCAACTGTGGTTGTGTTTAGGCGCTCGCATATGTGTATAAATGTGGAAATAAGTAAACACTCGGAACAGAAAGTCATATCGTATCTTGGCAAGGACATTTGCCAGTGTTATTGAATTAATTTGAGTCTGTAAGAATGTAAGAAGAGTGTTTACCTAGACGCAGTCTGCCCTTCAAATGGCGTGTCACTAAGCTGCCCTTGTCTGGGGAGGAAGAGGGAGGGGTAGAGGGAAGAAGGCTGGGAGAACGAGGGAGACGAGGAAGACATGGTGTGTGTAGCAGTTGGTGGCAGATGTTGTCACTGTGGAAAGGAGGAAGCAAACATCACATTCGCACACACATTCTTGAATTCGCAGAGCGTATGGAGTCGCGCAGACATAAACACACAAAGCAGGCACACACACATCATGAAACACCTCCCACGTACCTAACAACAACGAATTAGCTAAAATGTGTGAAGAAAAGGGCAGCGGGTCAAAGACAGTGAATGAGTTTGTCAGAAAAACAGGTTGGAAAAGTGAAACTTGAAGATCTTTTTTCTTTTCTTTTTTTTTTCAACGCCTACTCAGGTAATTTTTAAATGGCATTGCCAGAGGACATAACATCTACTCCTTTAGAATAGAGAGCTATGCTTCAGTCCACCTCAAAATCGATGCTGCTGGGTGGAGATGAAAAGAGGCTAGAGGTGGAGACCGATCGAGGCAGATTTGATAGAAAGTCTGGAAAGTGAGATGAAGCAGTGTTGACTGTGGCGCAAAGTTCAGTGCGTGTGTTGAGGATGGACGCTGGAGACCCGCTGCCGGTCGTGCCTAAATTTCTTTTTTGGCACAAGAGTAAATGACTCATCCCTGGCTCTGAGGCTGGCGGTTTCCAGAAGGAATTAGTTCGCAACCTTTCGGGTTGACGTCAGACGTGCTTTTGACTTTTCAGGTGTGAGGGTACGTTTTGTTATTTCACTTTCGGTGTTGGAAAATATTCCACAGTTAGACATTAGTCACGTCTGCACAGAGTCATCTGGCAGTCTATTTTAAACTCACCTACTCCCTGGATTTCTTCCGTTCACGCCTCTGCACGTCATTTACAACACGATGTCTCGTTAGGGTGGTTAGGGTCATCGATAATACTTAGAGGTTATAAAGGAGTAATGAGGGAATGGTTAAAATCATATATTAAATCTGGAAGAGGTGTTAAACTGTCAGGTTTTTAGGATGGCATTGCAAGTAGCCAGAATTCAGCTCAGAATTCAAAGGTGAGACACTTTCTGAATATGATGTTTTTTCTTCTGGTGACCTTTCACTTGAAAAAAAGGTGAATGGTTTGCAGAGTTTTAAGTGAGTTAGATCTCAGTTACACAGGTGTAGAGAGGGGTGTGCAGCCCCTGAGCAACCTCCAGGGAAAAATGTGCATTCTGGTTGGTGAGTGGTTGCTGGCAGTCGCTGGGTGAAATCAGTCACAAACAGGGTGCTACACTGAAAACCTCCTTGCAATTGCTTTGGTCTCTAGCAGATTTCTCATAGAAATGTCACTCATAGTTTGCAAACTGCTGCTATCTCCTAGCTACCAAAGCAACCTCACAAGCCTTTTGGTGCAGAACTGTGTACCTCAAAACAAGGCAAGAAGTTAGCGAATATGCATTTTTTCCCTAGCGACCAGTGGTTACCAAAGTACTTTTTGTACTTAACATTTTTCCCAAGTCGTTACATGTTTTGTGAGCAAGGGTCCACAACCGTGCGTACACACATACACACACAGAGGCACAAGATCTCTGCTGTAAAGGTTGAATAAAAGAAGAGGGTGCAGAGTGAAACAAAAATATTATGCTGCTGTTTAAGATGCCGGGCCTTTCTTCTGGCCAGCTCCCTGCACCTTTCGCCTCCCTCACGCCTTACTTCTCACCTGCACTTCTTTGCTTAGATGACCTTCTCCCTCTCTCTCGTCCTACTCCTGCTCCCCTCCCCTCTTTACCTCTGTCTGGTCTGCCGGGCTGTCACGGTGATATCCCAGGTGCTGTGGTTTTGATCTCCGCCTTCAATAATGAATGAAAGGATACAATTCGTCAATCACTTCAAAAACCATGTAGCCCACATTGCCCAAGGTCAGGACAGTGGCAGCTGTCATACAGGATGATGGCTAGCATAGGCAGGTGAGCGGAGAATGTTTGGCCACATGCATCACACGTACACACCAAAGAGAACTAGAGGAGGAACAGATGAAAATGTATGAAAGAAGAGGCTCCATCTCTGAAGACAGGAGAAAGGGATATTAAAAACAGATGAACTGCGACTGGGAGAAGCAACAAAGGAGGAAGATTCACGTGATTTTCAGTGCTGTAATTTCTCTGAAGACCTCAAGATACCTTTTTTAGGTTCTCATTTCTATTCTATGTGTTTGTGTGTGTGTTTGGAGGTGTGTGTGTATCAAAGTGTGATGTGTGGGGTGAGAGAGATGAAGCCTGGAGTCATGTTGTCAGACTATCACATGTCTGAATGCAGTCGCGTTTGTGAAAATCTCTCAGTATCAATGTAGATTTGGGTCAAGTGTGTGCGTGAAGCCCGGTGGCGGTGATGGGAAGGTGATGCGGTGATCGTGTCCGACACTTTCAGGAACAAACTGGTTTTACCTCCACCCGTTACTCCATTATATACCACTTATAACCGTGCACATACCGCTTCACAGACTCATCTGCTCACTGGCAGATGAGTCTGATTGATTGTTATTGTCTGTAAATAAGAGTTTGCTTTCCACCTGCAGAAAGACAAATGTTTTTAATGAGGGGGTGTAAAGAACTGAGGAAACAGTAGGGGGAGAGTGAGGCCCGGGGATAAAAGAAAAATTGCAGAAACAAAGGAATAATTATCATGTGTTCTAGTTTGTGTGACATTCAGAAGCACTGAGGTGTTTTCACGGTTGCTTGTGTGCTCAACTTTCTTCAGAGAGAAAGAGGATGCTGCTGTCTCTGTGGGAGGTATTTATTTCACTCCCTCCCAACGCTCCCATTCACCTCCTTGCTCCTCCTGTCCGCCTGTCTGCTCATCAGAAAATAGGAGCTGACAGTTGTTTGTGTATGTGTGTGTTTTGGTGCGTGTGTGTCTTAGCAGATGTGCCCTGCAGTGTGGCCCACCTCTTAAATGTCACTGATCATAGTCTCTTCCACCTGATTACCCTAACCCCTCTACCCCCACCCCAACCCCTTCCCCCAACACACCACCACTCCACCTCCCACTTCTGTGCTGCATCTTTTCTGCCCCATTTATTACCCCCCAGCCGCCCCCACATGGATCTGTATGACCCCGTGCATGTGAGGTTGAGTGTGCGTACATCCACTCATACTTCCAGTGGCGTAAGGTGCCGTTTCTTCTGTACCAAAGTAGCTGTTTGCACAGAACAGTCTCTTTCAATTACAGTGCACTTTGTTCAGAACTGACATTTCAGCTGGGTGTCCTATAGAGACATATGCATGCACATGCATGGGCATATACTCACATGGTTACGCTGACATTATTAAATGCCACAAAAAGCAATAAACCGACGTTTTGTAATCGACTGCTCAGGTGAAGTTTTGGTTAACACAACAGTCTTGATTATAAGAAACAGAGTTATACAATGGCCAATCACTAAATGGGCACAAATCAAACTGGCATATGACCAAAGCACTGGCTTCCCTTCACCAGCCACTGTACCAGCATCATTAGCGAAACCAGACAGAGAAATCTCAACTTTAAATCTTTCTCCTTGACATGCTTTTGTTGTAGAGGTTGTACCTCTCAGCACATCCTGCTGTTAGTGGCTTTGACACCGAGGAGCAAACACTCTCACAAGCAAAGTCAAGCACGTCGACTTTGAACCCGATACTCGACTGTTCCTCGACTCGTATGTAATTGCATGTGTATGTGTACGTACGTGCACGTGTCGGTATCTGCATCGTGCCTGCTGGTCTGACATCTGCCAATCAGCACATCAGGATCAGTCAGTCATCTGCCAGCTCTTCACAGACAGCTATCAGTCAAAGCTTGTAGAAAACATGATTGGAGCAGGCAAGAAAGGGGCTTGGGGGAGGGAGTTGTGATTGGCTGTCTTTTGCAGAAAGAGAGGTTAGGGAGAATGTTATGTCTTCAGTGAGAGATGCTTTGTTCTTGTAGGCAGTTTGACATTCAGTAGTCAATTAAAGCGGCTGCCAACTTGAAAAGTCATGAGTTAAACTCCTGATCAAAGTTCCTCGCTCACATCCTGTATGCTCTGCTCCATCTTACAGCAGATGAAGCAGGGGAAACATTTTCCTCTCTTGTGCATGCTTCTCTGCTCTTTTATGTCCAGGAGTAGTGCTTCTTGTTTGTGGTCGTTCAGCTTCCTGTGTACTCTCCGTCTTATAGTTCAGCTAAAGCCTGCTGGGATCAGTGGGTGAGCTCCAGCCCTGTGGATTAGCGTCAGAGCCACTTTGATTTCATCATCATCAAAGACAGCAGGTGTTTTCTGCTTAACTGTCATCTTCTTTGGTCACTACATTCCCTCGGTTGGTTTTCTCTTAAGAGTGTGTGCATGTGTGTGTATATGTCTGTAGCTGTCTAGGTTCTGGGTCTGATTTGGGCCTCCAAACCGATGGGACCAATATAAACTGGGCCGGGCCGCTGTTGACATTTAGGAGATAAAATCCTACAGTGTGTGTCTAATTGTTTGCCTTTTGATCCAGCTGCTGATCGTCGTTCTCATTAAAATGATTTTAAACGTGTTGGACTTTTACGTGCGGGATCAGCGCTGTCAACATCATTCACCAGGAGGAATGTGAAAATGATTTTAAAAAGTCCAGTAGGCCACGAGGGAGAATTATTTAATAACCCAGTTCATCAGTTTTCGGGTCAGAGCTACAGCTCACCTGAAATTCACCTCACTCTTGTGAGGTTCACTCACCTCGAGCGTTCTGTAGAATTTACCGTTGGTTTTGCCTTATTGTACCATTTTAGCTGGTTTTCACATTGTCTGGATGTTTCAGTTTTGATGGACCATTTAAAAATCGGGGCTCCTATGGGAGTTTGCTTAATGATGTAACTCTAATCATACGCTGGCTGTTATCCAGTGTGTTGATCCCTGTATTCGCTCATTAGTGCAATATGTGCTCCTTGCTGACTGTCAGTGAGAGGCTGTCTAGTCTTCTTGAGTTGCACTAATGCTAATGTCTTTAAGCTTTGTGAGGTAAGGACTCATCAGTGACAAACCTAAAGTTTTGTAGTTTCAAAATTCAGCTATACACGTGTGCTTTCAGCCGAGTCGCTTGACGGGAGGGATCATATCTCATTTCTCAGCCCTTTCACGTTACGTTGTTCAATTAATTAGCCCCTTTTTTCGACCCTTTTCCGACTCGTAGCAACATGCCAAAAACTCGACTCATAATTCTTCCTCTCGCCTCACACACTGTCAGTCCAATTAAGTGCTTTTAAATGCCTGTTGAAACAAGCGCAGGCAGACTTATTAGATTAAAAAGGAATAGAACTCATTCGCACCCCGTAATCAAATAGACTGCTGTTGCCGTGAAGGGGGAAAAAAATGCTTAGCCATGCAACTTGTGCCTACATATGCATACAAAAATTACTCTTAAAAAAGGAGACTGATTTAGTTATTTCTTCCCTCATGCGTCAAAAAGGCATGGCAAAGGGTGTGTGTGTGTGTGTGTGAGAGAGAGAGAGAGAGAGAGCGAGCGATATAGCCTACCAGTAAATCAGTATTCATAGACTATAGTCAGCTCTGCCGGCCCTGTCTCACAGTAGGGGTTTAGCTCTATGAAGATAAAGTGATTTTTCTGGAGTGAGCGAACCCTAATTCTGACCTGACACACTCACGCACACATGCACACCAGCACTGTAAGTACACTCACACACACTCATATGCAATAATTAAGCAGGCGGAAATGAAATCCTCAGCTTTGTTTCATCCCAGCACTCTCATTTTCTCGCGTCGAAGCTGTGATGTACACTTGCGCCACAGGGTTTCCTTGCATCTGAATGCACACGGCATCGCGAAGAGCTTTTCTGACCAACTGTCAAACTTCCCACACGAAGAAATCAACATTTTTAGCCATGCTCTTACTGTTTGACAGAATCTTGACCCCATGTAGAGAAGATTTCATGTCTAACCACAGCTGTTGCAGTAAAATTCAGGCTTATTTAACACAGTATAATAACAATCTTTTTTTTTCTTGCCCGTTTATAAAGGACAAGTCATTTAAGGGCTAATTTCCACTGCACATTTGCTCTGTGCTATAAAAATTCAGAGGTGAAGAGGAGAGTAGAGAGAGCAGGATCATGGTGGACCATCAGCCCCGAAGCCACAACCCTGGTCTTCTCCTCCTCCTGTCCTTTCATCCTCCTCTCCTCTCTCTCTTCTCTATCACAGCGCTCATCTTCCCGGCAAATTGAATTTCTCCCTAGAATCTGCCTAAGCAGCTTCATAAGACCAGCCTGAGAGTGGATGTGTGTGTGTGATGCGTCAGAAAGAAAAAAAAAGTGTGCATGTGTGCTTCTTAGCTCTCCTGTCACATTTGAAGGCCAACCTCTCTGTTAGGCAACGATCCTCCTGAAGCGAAAGAAAGAGGAGACCTTGAGCTGCCGCACTCTTTGACAGAGATGGACCAAGGGGCAACAAGTGAAAGAGGGAGGAACAAAGGGAGGATGATAGGTGGCTGTATAGTGCAGCTTCTGAGAAAGACAGACAGGTCAGAAATGGGGAAGACTGCAGGGGGAGAGAGAGGTTGACATGTTGAGATGGAGTGACAGAGAGACAGACAGTGAGGGAGAGAGAGAGAGACAGACAACGCCAATGATTGAAACATGCTGTTAGCTGACCTTGCTCATCTCAGAAGGGTATTCGGAGTGTTCTCTACAGAGTGTTCTCTGTCTATCTGTAGTTTCTCATGGACTGCCTTTAAAGGAGAAGAAAGGGCTTAAGGAGTGACAAGGAGGGGAGTGCCTCAGGCTGGGTGGTGGAGTGGACGCGTCATGTATGAACGAGGTGGTGGATGAGTGTAATGGTGCAAAACATGCACACTGGCATATGAAGCAGCCATTGTAGCTGAGGGTTGTGTTAAGCTTTTAAGGCTGCTCACAAACACAATTTTTATGGGGACATTTGTTGACATTATGCATTACTTATGCTCCCTCCCTGACCTTAGCTGGCACTGTAGTCTCTAGAAAGAGCATTAAACCTACCCTCTTTCTTTTGACAGCAAGGGGTGCCTCCTTTCCAAAAACAAGCTTAGTTGGAGTAATACAGGCATCGGCTTCCTTTATTTGACATGTTTCTAATTAAATTTACAGTGATCAGACATAATATTTTGACCACCTGTCTAATATCGTTTTGGTCCTCTTTTTACCGTAAAAACAGCCTTGACCCCTGAAAGTGTCCTGTGGTATCTGCACCAAGAGGTTAGCAACAGATACTTTTGAGACTTGGAAGTTGTGATGTGGGTCTTCTATGGATTGCTCTGTCGGGAAACCTTGTGCCCTGCTATCCATGTGGATGATACTTTGACACGTATTGCCTACCGAGGCACTGCTGCAGACTACATACACATTTTCATGGAAACTATATTCCCTGATCGATGTGGCCTGAGCCCTGCTACAACAACAATAGTTCAGGAATGGTTTGAGGACCACAACAACAAGTCTGAGGTATTATCCAAAGCATCACACTGCCTCTGCCAGCTTGAATTCTTCCCAGAGTGCATCTTGGTGTCAGGTGTTCCTCAGGTAAGTGATGCACACGCCCCTTTTACATCTTTTATGTGATGTAAAAGGAAACACGATTCATTAGACCAGGGCACCTTCTTCCATTGCTCTGTGGTCCAGTTCTGATCCTCATGTGCCCACTCTTGGTGCTTTTGGCAGTGGACGTGGTCACCTAACTGGTCTGCAGTTATGCAACAAACTGCGATGCACTATATGTTCTGATACTTTTCTATCAGAACCAGTCTGTTGAATCAGGCCTCACAGGCCAGCCTTGCATTAGTCAGATGTGAATCAGTCAGCCTTGGCCACCCATGACCTTGTCAGTGGTTCACTACTGCTTCTTTCTTGGACCACTTTTGATGGATATTGACGGCTGCCAACCAGGAGCACCCCATAAGAGCTGCAGTTTTTGAGATGCTTTGACACAGTCGTTTAGCCATCACAATTTGGCCCTTGTCATACTCGCTCAAATCGTTACACTTGCCAATTTCTCAATCTATAGTTTCAAATCTTATTTAATGAAAGATGATGTTAATTTTATAAATTATTGTCCCTCTCTGAACCAAAAATACAGATAAGGCTTGGTATGCTTTACCGGGTGATCTTAGAGTTACTGGTTAGTGTGTGCAGCGTCCCTCGGGTCCTCATTCATATCTACTCCTCATGCCTGTTTCATGAAGCAGAGGTTAGTGTCATGGTAGCGATTCACATTTTTCATATAGAGTACTGTTTTTTTTGTGGCTCAAAACAGACATTTTTTTGACAAGAGTTGAGTGTGTGTGTGTGTGTGTGTGTGTGTGTGTGTGTGTGTGTGTGTGTGTGTGTGTGTGTGTGTGTGTGTGTTCAGGTAACTATGCACAAAGCATTATTAATCTGCCTTCATTATAGCAGTAAGTCTGTGTTGCCTTAGAGAAGCCCTGTTCTGTTCGTTCTGTTGATGTGTTATACAAAAATGTACATTATGATTGACAATCAAAACTCAGGTGATTTTCACTTGGGAGGAGGCCAAAGTCATGACAATGCCAATTTTATTTATTTAATATTTGTATCCAGGTAAAACAATGACGTCTATGTCTGCCAAAAGTAAATGACAGGCACAACACTAAACATAGCTTTCAACACTGTGTTTAAAATGTCAAAAGAAACATTTTTAGGTGTCTGTTTTTGTTCTCTTGTTTTTTTTGCAAACAGCCCTTTTGAAGGAGTTTCAGAATGTGAGGACTGGCCAAAATGTCCTCACGTTCCCAAAAAGTTCTCACTCCCAAGGTAGCAATAGAAGCACACTTGTATTCTTTCTCTGTTTTCCTCTCCCTTAATGTCTCTCCCTCACTCTCTGAGGCATGCAGCAGTGAATTATAGTGCTGGTCAGCAGTATGACATTGGAGTCTGCATTGCCAGCCATCGTCTGTAGAAACAGAATATTCCAAATAAATCCTTATGCCCACATGCGCTCGCACTCTCTCTCTCTCTCTCTTTCTCCCACGCACGCACACACACGCACACACACTGACTCTCATATAGATCTGTCCTAGCAGGAACACTTCCCTTTTGTGCACAGAGCGGGCAGCTATCAATCTAAAAGAGAGAGGGAGAGGGTGAAACAGTGGAAAGTGGAAGAGAAGAGGAGGGGAAAAAGTGGCCCTGAGACATCCAGAGGGAATAAGGAATAAGGGAGGAAATGCAGACAGTGGAGATGAAGTGAGAGGGGTGGAAGTGATACAGAACTGAGGAAGCTGAATCGACAGGGAGGACAGAAGATCTAGTGGACGGCAGGAGGGGAGAGGGGGAGCATTAAGAGTTATGAACCTGTTCACATTTACTGTCTCTTCGAGATAGGCTTCCACCCAAACGGAAGTGTGTGTATGCACGTGCTCCCGTACAATCCAAACCCAGATGCTAATTTCTGTTGAGTGGATCCAAGCCTCGGCACATGCTGTCCAGCAGCAAGTGGCTTTGGACAGCCTATTTAGCCTTGATGCCTTTATGCTGTGTGACAGTGAGCCATGGCTGCACACCTGAGTAGAAAGTTAAAGACTGGATGGCATTGCTTGGACAGCCGCTGAGCCATTCAGCAGCTGCACCTTGCAAGGCAGGCCAAGTGATTTCAACAGCCTTATCATAAGATTCAGCTTGGGCACTGTGAGTGTCTGTACAATGCACTATTGTACAATATCTGTGCTTGGATACTTGGCTGTTCAGGAGTACAATACATGTGGTGAAAGGGAAAATGCTCTCTGTCAGGGTGGAAAATGCTAAACGTGGAGGTGAAGAACCCAGGATTACCATCACAGTGAAAGGATGTTTATACTCCATGCATGCGCATTGGTCAAAAGACTCTCGACAGAATCCGACAAGCTTGAGTGAACAACTTAATCATTGCCACATCTGTACCTTTTAGTCTGATCCATTCCACATTACACTGCGTCTGACGAACAGTGTGCTCAATCTAATTTTCAGCATAAGGGTTAAAAGCGGCTGTGAAGCCTGACCTTTGTCTTCATGCAGTCTACACTGGAATTTGATACGCTTTAAGTAACAAACAGCAGATGTTTTTTGCATTCAGAAGAAGTAGTCAAGTTACGTTGTGCCGTTCCAGGGTGTAAATGTGATAGAATTGCTGCTTTTCTGCACCGTTGATGCACATCAATGCTAGGAAATAGGATGTGTTGGAGCACCGATGCATGCTGCCATGCGTTCGGTTCAGCCGTTTGGGCTTACACGGAAAACAAAAGGTCTAAGCGTGTGGACAGGCATCACATGTCCTACCTGCACTGAGCATCTGTTGGGACACATTTTCTCTGGGTCTTTCTTAAAATCAGTGTTATAACTTATGACGCAGTTTGATCTGCGATATTAGCTGTTTATATCCAAAATTGGTAGGTTTTCTAAAATGCTGAAGTAGAATTTTGTGGAGAAAACTTGCTTGTGTGTCTGTATAAAAAGGCTTTGACAGGCGTCACTAATGGGGTGAGGGCTCTGTAGACAGTCTTGCAGAAAAAAACTACTTTTAAATAAAGGAGCTGTAGATGGAATAACATTTTTTTTTCCTATTGCTTTGATGTCAGATGTCTTCTTCTAAGCCTGAAATGAGTTTTCATATCTGATTTGACATTTGCAAAATGGCACCTAAAACCATTATTACAGAATTTTCTGATGCCAGTCTGAAACTGTTCTCAATAAAATAAGAGAAGACTTGTTTTTCTTTTTTTAACTTATTGTGCATAGGCCACGATTGCTGCGGTGTGTGAATACAGCAGAAATCAGCCATGTTGTCTAAGAGTGACTAAAGCAGACTATTTCAAACACCACAAATAACACATTTCCTTTCTGTGTCTCTGTCTGTCTGTCAGAAGTGGCTCCCTACCTGCGAGGAGGTGGACAGGGGCAGCAGGTGGTGTTAGAGGGAAACAGACTGGTCCTGACCTGCCTGGCTGGAGGCAGCTGGCCTCTGCAGTACCGCTGGACTCTCAACAACAGCAACATCACTGACTGGACGCCACAGTACAGGTCAGTTAGCACCCACAGCCTGGTTATTATGTCAGATTTTCTGTCGTGGAACTTCTCATTGTCTTTAAGTGTCTCGTATCCTTCCTTTCATATACAAACATCTGCGGAGTAAGAGCTGTTCCCGTTAGTGATGGAGTGTGTGTAGAGGTCAGAGCATTTGGACAGCAGAGCCAAAGTGAGATTAATAATTACATTAGCACCATAAATATGTATATGGTGTGGGTAGAGAGGAGGGGACCCAATCAATATGTCTGTGCTGTTTCTTTGCTTTTTGCCCTGTACTTTTTTCTCCTCCTCCTCCTCCTCTGCCCCCTCTCTCTCTGTCCCTGTGTGTGTTGGTTGCAAGAACTAAGCAATTCCTCTCGGCAAAACTGCAGCTGTGAAACAAAATTGTTTTTCACATCATTCAGAAATGGAGGGAATCTTGGGAATGCATACACACTGAGGGAGGGAGAGGTTGAGCCAGCAGTTTTGTCGGCAGTCGTTGTTTGAGCCAGGAGGTGCAGTGTGGCTCTGGACTGCTCTCAGCGTTCTGGCTACTTTAGTTTGGTGAGGCTCGGGCTATGCTGAATTGGCAGGCTGCAGTGAATATGAGTGCGTGCGTGCATGTGTGTGTGTGAGGATGTGGCCATCTGGTAAGCCTGATTTTAGTGTTCTACCTTTGCAACTTTATATATGCTCATTTACATATTTTATTCTCAGTTAAATGAAGACATATAGTGTGGGATGAGATATTGAACCTCACTAGATCCTGATGTTTCAGCTATGGCAATGCATAGACCCTTTCTGCCATTGATATATAGGCCATTTTCAGCAAATTGGATGGCCTGCAGCTTTATGCATGCTGCTGCTACAGGAGTGGACCAGGCAGTGCTCGATAGCTGTGCTGTGCTGTGATTTTTGGTCACATTTACAAATAATACTGGTCTCACAGTTCTACTTTTTACATAAACTCAGAAACATACTTTTGGCTTCCACATAGTGAAATCCTCTTTGGGATATTTTATTTTTCGTCATCCTTTATCTTGTTTAAAGCTCTGGTCAGTGGAGAATTCAGATGAACAGTAAGTGACAATGATTTACATTAATGGAAGCTTCAGCTCTGGCTTCTTTTATCATTGTCACTTCAACTGCAGTAGCCTGCCACTTTTTACACATCGTGAGTTGGAATAAAAACATCACTAAGACAAGTTAGACTCACGAATAAAAAGAAGGCAGCAGCGTTTGCTTTGTTTTCAGGGACACTTATGACAAGGCTACTGCATTGTCTTCAAAACTGTATAACATGCTTGGCTGACAAAGTTATTTCTCACAATGCGTGCTTTTTTTCCTCAAGCCAATACTTGTCTCTGTTATGTGCTGTACAAGTGCATAGTGGGAGGTAATATATGCTGTACATCAAAGCAATGCATACAGTTTTATAATAACGTAAACCAGTTGAAAACACATCAATATTAATAATTTCTGGTCTGTTAAACGTTAGATGTTAATGTAAAATGACTACTGTCGTCCTACATTTACATTCTTCTTTAGTGCAGTCTCCCATCACAGTATTACACATCGTGTCTTTGTTACTGTAAAAACAAAATTACAAAAGTACAGATTTTTGTTTCTTGAATCAGTTGATCACATTTAACGCAAAGCTTTCAGAGAAACTGACTAGGAAAATTACTGCATTGTCTATATGTATCTGTATCTCAATATAGCGGTAGATGATTGAAACCCAACAACTTGTTGGAACTTACAAAACATGGTGTTTCCACTGCACACTGCTGTAACTGAACAGAGAGAGAGAGAGAGATTGGTGGTAGAAAGTGTCCAATATCAAAATCTGTTTTAGGATCAGAGCTGCTGTGTAATGTGTCATTCCTGATTCAAATGGAGTTGGGTTTGTGAGTCTTTGATGTACATGTGTGTATTTGTGTCTGCGGGTTTGTGTATGTTGGCAGCATGCACCGACAGCCTGGGAGTTAAATACTTGGCTGTCCTGGTATTCGTAATGAGCCCCAAAGCGATGTCCAGTTTTGCTATGTCTATCCGGTTTGTGTGGAATATATGTGTGTGTGTGCATTTGTGTATTTGTCCAGCATGGTACCAACCTAGATCCTATGCCAAGCTTCCCATTAGTGAAGCACAGTCCATTAAAACCCCATTAACAATCCTTCTCAGAAAAAAAAAACAAGACCTCGCAAACATTAAAAACCTTTTCATATGCGGCATACAGACACAAACAGACACACATACATGTACACAAACTGTGCATATGCTCTCTCTGCCTTCTGTTATCTGGAAACTTTTACAACCTTAGGCCCCATCCATTTTCTGAGATCAAGGACATGAAAGGGAATTACACAAGAGTGCACGCATATGGACAACCAGACCTCCACCTTGGTTCCCTTCTGTCTTGTTTGTCTCCAGACATCACCCCCAGTTTTAGTTTTATTTACAGCTTTGAGAATAAAAAACTACCCTTATCATCTTTCTCTCCATGTGTCAAACTTTAGGTTGTCTATGCTGTCCCTGAAGAGGACTGATTCTGGACTGTATCAGTGTATGGTGAGGAACAGGATGGGAGCAGTAATACACAGGAGAACGGAGGTGCAGGTGGCCTGTAAGTACACACAGTATACACAGACACACACGCTGGTTTAAAGTAAACTGAGTAAAACAACTAAGGACGTTGTTTTGTGTACAATTAAAACAACATCTTCAACTCTTGCTCAATTCTTACAATCTTACATATATTGCTTCTTTAAATATTGTTATTTATTACAAGTGCTAAAGTTCTAAAAATACAAACTGCATTTCTTAAAAACTGAAGACTACAGGTCTGATCGCACATAATTTTATTAAGCTGACCAGCAGCAGGATATCTTGACAGTGCTAACCTTTTAGGAAATGAGAGCTCCCTCGGACCCTTTCAGATATAACATTTTCTTGTGCATACACGAGCTGCTTGTTAACACCACCAGCAAAAGGATAGTAACTCTGAACATGTCACAACAGCGTGGAGCTATCCAACTGACTATTACAGTAAGAGACCATGCTGAGTGGCTAACGCTACATTTTTCAAATTAGCCACGCTTGTGGCTAAGCAGCTTATAGCTGTTCTGGATGAATACATCATTCTGGATAAGTTCCAATCTGGCTTTCGTAGAGCTCGCTCTACTGAAACTGCACTTCTGAGAGTCTCCAGTGACATCTTGATGAGATGTGATGCAGGACAAAGCTCTCTTTTACTGATTTTGGACCTGACCTCTGCCTTTGATTCTGTTGACCATCACATTCTGCTAGATAGGCGGAGACACTGGGTGGGTATATCAGGGTCTGCTTTGGACGGGTTTGCATTTTACTTGCGTGAACAATCCTTTTCTGTGGCTACTTCTAAGTGTAGGTCCTCTTCTACTTTTCTTGCCTATGGTGTGCCACAAGGTTCCATTTTGGGGCCTTTGTTTCTTTTGTATTTACTCCCTCTTCAGCACTTATTGAGCACTTTTAAGGACATTTCTTATCACTATTATGCAGGCGGTATTCAGTTGTATGTCTCCTTTAAGCCCCACGATGTTTCCAAGCTACTGATTTTGCAGGCGCATGGATTCCATTAGAGATTAAATGGCTGATAACTTTCTCCAACTTAATGAGGAGAAAACTGAAATCCTTGTTTGTGCTCCTGAAAAATTTGTACCTAGGGTTATGGAAAATTTAGGTCCTCTTGCTACATTTGCCAAACCTTCTAGCAGGAACCTTGGTGTAGCTTTTGACTCAGCTCTAACTTTGGACGCTCATGCTAAATCTCTCGTCCGCTCCTGTTTTTATCACTTGAGAATTATTGTTAAGCTGAGTCACATTCTGATACTACACATACTACATACTACATTGTTTGTACTCTCTCTATTGGCTCTAAATTTTTTTAATTCAGTTACTGATTATTAGCCACAGTGAGCTCATCCTCTGTGCAACATCCTCTATGGGCAGTTGCAGGGGATGCATATAGAGAGACAACATGTGTTATCAAAAATTGACTCCAATCACTCTCAGACTGACTTGGTAAGGGTTTAGAAACGATTGCAGTGTAATTTATAAATACAGGCAGATCGACAACATGTTGCAATATGTGAGTCAGTCTGCACCAATAAGCAATTTGTCTGTGATATGTCTCTTTGCAATAGGAGACTTGACTCATCTGGTTGCCAACTAGTTGGATTCTGGTTTTATTCCAATATGAAAGCAAGGTTGCCAATAGCCTGTCATTGCAGTTGGAATTGCTGTCCTGCAATAACTGCATCGCTATTTTCTTTGAGGAATTTCTGAAATTCTGCTTTAAATCTCTGAGGTTCTGCCTGAACTCTGACTATAAGTAGTTAATTTGTATATATGTATGAAGAAGGCACCAGATTTGCAATTCTTGCTGATTTGTCACAAACTGACTGCAGGCATTTGCAGACTGAATCTCAAACCGGTAGCAGGCTAACTCAGTTCTATTTTCATTTTATTCATCGCTTGATGTCTTGACAGGCAAAAGTTACTTTGAAGCCATTTTTAAAGCAACCATTTTAAAGACAGCTAGACAAGTTCATCACACATTCTCAATAATTTTGGTTGTGCTACGGTCTCCAACCATTGTTTCTCCTTCTGTGACTGTAGCATGAATTATCCAGTGCTTACATAGTTAACTGTCTAATAAAAGAAACTTTTTTTGTTCCTGTTACAAAGAAGATGAATCAAAACAAAGCCAACTAAAATCTTCTCTGTTTGGTCGGCTATCCCTGGAGGTAACTGGAAGTCTATGCACTGTTCAGTTTTTATTAAATTTGTCAGCGTGAGTATAAAATACTGTCAAAGAGGGGGATGATTTTCAGATTTGAATTTTAAATGGTCCCGTTAACGATGATGCTAATTAGCTTGCTAGCTAACAGATGCCAGATTTGAAATTTGAGATCTTCTTCCTTCTTTAACAAGAAAACTTCTCAGTAAATTAAATGCACTCCCATATGGACAGTAAACAGCACATCAAGAAGAAAACAGTAGTTTGGAGGACCTGTGTGTTTCAATCACATATTCACATTTAAATTACCCACTACACCTCTGGAGCCCCATTTTTCTTACTATTATATGGCTAAATTTGATGTAACTGATATCCCTGTAGTTTTGAAACATGGAGGAAAAAGAAAAAATGCCTTTATTTCTGTAAAGCTTTCTCCTATAACAAATGGCAAGCAAGCATTCCAGGTCTTTTCTTTATTTATTTATACAATATTGTAAGTATATTATCAATTTATCAATTTTTTTGTTTGCATTAGCCAAATTTCGGTTACCCGTTGTAGGTTGGCTAATTTTTTGGCTAATGCTAACTGAATGTGAAGACAGTGTGATTGGTCAGTTCCAATGTTGATCCAGGACCCACATTTTTATTATGATGATATAGGAACAACACCGGTATATCAGATTGTGCGGTAAATGTATTGTGATGCATTGGTGTTGATCTTCATGCTCTTCTTCCTTCTTCTTCCTCTCTTTTCCTCAAGTTCTGGGTAACTTCTCAGCGGAGGAGCAGAGAAAGACGGTGACTCAGGGCCGAGCAGCCCTCATCAACACTCCTCCCCTCGCTTCGTTTCCTCAACCACTGGTCACATGGTACAAAGATGGACACAAGATAATCCCCAACAACCGAATGTAAGTGTTTTTTTTAGATTTTTGCTTTGTGTCTTGAGCACGCACTCGTGTTTGTATGGTGTCTTTTGCAGTCTCGAGTACAAAGTGTGTCTAACAAAATACCGCCCGAGATAAAATTTTAATTTTACAGTTCTTATCCCACAGTGGTTTATTAATTAGTGTTCTGCAGAAGCACAAAAGTTATTTTAATCCTCGCATGTCAATTGCTATGAATAATAAGCTATTTAGATAACTGACCCTTTTCATAAGAAGAGACACAGGACATTATCAAGAGAAGATAAAGCGGGCTTTTCAGTGAATCAAATCTACAAGGTTATTAAGTAATTTTAGGTGCATGGGAGATGTTCTTTTATATTAATTGTACAGCAGAGATATGAGGGTCCCTGTGTTGTGTAAGCTGTGCTTCACAGTCTTTTTGTTTGATGTTATTCTCCAGCTCTTTTTGAAATGCCGGCAATTTGCATATTATTTCTTAGTTGCTACAGATATTCTGTTAGTGTCACTCTTTTAAAAAATGCTCATAAACTAAGCATCGAGTACACGGACAGTAGTGTGCTGTTGGTTTCCAGAGTGGCGTGATATATATTCAGTCAGGCAACATTTTAAATTATTTTAGGATATGCAGCTTTTTGTATCAGCTCCTCAGTGACAATTGCTGTTGAGATGGAGACCTTCAGTGATTTTATTAGGCTCTGCTTGCACTCTGAGATAACTAACTCCCCATTAAGACCACTAACTGCTCCCCAGTGTGTTATTGAATGAAATTGTCAGTGGCCTTGCTGTACACGTAAATGGTCAGACAGCAACTTTTTCACTCCTTTAACGACAGACACCATCTCCAAAGAGCTTTTCAGAATGCTATGTGGAATCAGGTTATATAAACAGTGAGTTTTTTTTAAATTTGGGGGGCGGGGAGGTTGCTTTTGTTTCTGGTTCACATCAAGTTTGACTTTGCTTTTTAATTTGAACAAACTCGGATAATGTACTCCTGTTACGTTAATGGGGCTTCATTGAGAGTGGCTTAATGACAGTGGACTGCAATTATTTTGCTGCACAAGACACCTGCATGAAAGTGTTTACAGTCAAAGTATCACTGCTGAAGTGTGCTCCCTACTGCTGTGCACAAAAAGAAGGAAAAAATGAGGAGCCCTTGTTATAGTTATGGATTTTTCCATGATTATTTCAATGAAAATATATCTGCTGTGGATGTGGAGCGTCTGTGGGCAGGGGACAAGATTGTTGGTGCCTGAAGCTTTTCTTTTGTATGCTTGCGTCTTAGTGGTACCGGCCAACCACATTTAGGCAGGTTTTAGTGGCGTGCTGGTAAACAGTGAAGAAAAAAGACCTACAATCTTAAAAACACTAGCTACTGTGTGATGAGGATTTAAGCTTTAAAATTAGCAAGAGTGAGTCAGTGGTAGAGATTTTCTCCACTTTATTAGAGCCTGACCAATTTATCAGCAGGCTGATATGTTCAGCTGATATTAGCTCATAACAGTTATGTTAGTCATGTTAGGGTACTCTGTAACTTCCCTGTTGACAACACATAAACACAACAAGTTGATACAAGCAGAGTCTGGCAGAGGGTAAATAAGTTGATAACAAATAAATAACTTTAGATATCAAATATAAGGGGAATTAGATTACTTGGTTTGTGTGTCTGAAAGAAAACAACCTTGGCTGTTAAATCACCAAATATCTGTATAGGTGTTGATCTTAAAATTGGCCAGAGCTTTTATAGCTTCTCCTCTTCACCTCTTTCTCTGCATACCAGGTTCAGGACCCTTAGTAACATTCTCACGCGGTCCCTGGGACAACAATGAGTCCTGCTGTGGAAGATGTATCCTCAAATTAACCCTGAAAAGAGCTGGTTTATAAGATCTGACATGTGACTCCAAGGTGACTTTAAAAGCCTGCCAGCTAACATTTATATGTGGAGTATACATTTTAATTTGGATTCTAATATTCATCTACTGTAAATTAACCATGACAGCAATGAAAAGCTTTAAAGTATCAACCTTTTTGTCAGAACTGCTTCCGACACAAAGGTTAAGTAGCATATTAATGCCTGGGTATATTCTGGAAGCGCCATAGCCTGCAGTACACCAATAGAGTGAAATATATAATTAATAGTAAAAGCCTAAGGTGAAGCTGAGGTGGGTGCATAGATCGTAGAGTAAGCACTGATGTAACAGTTGCAGCAGTAGGTTAGCAGAGCATTTAAACAATATGATTTGACAGTGAGCAATCGGCTGTCCGATTTGATCATATCCACAAGCCCGGGGCCAAAACAGAGCCTGCAGATGTCAAAATGGTCACATCCACAAGGAATGTGTTGCACCTGACTACGGTTAGAGTTGGAGGTCACATCATCCAGAATGATCTCTATGGTGATGATGATGATGTAAACTGTATATCAGTCTGAAAATTCTGCATGGTTACAGATGATGTTAAAATCGCTCTTTTTAGAGCATATTGTGCTTCACTTTATACAGCACATTTGTGGTGCACTTACAGTATATCAAAAATGAAAAAGCCTCAGGTGGTGTATATATATGTGTGTGTTGATTAATTGATTCAGAAAATATGGTTGTAATGGTTTTAACCGTGCCTGCTTCAGGTGATACAAGATATTTCTCCAGCTTCTGGGATCGCGAGAACAATTGTTTATTCACTTTGAAATTATTTTAATTACTGGTGATTGCATTTTGTGTGTATGTGTGTTGTTATCCTTGTTTTGTCTTTTATTACTTTCCTGTTCCATTATATCCAAATGGGCTGCAGTGTCTGAAATACATTTTCACGTTTGGCAGGTATACTCAGCTGAGCAGTCAACACAGAGATTACAGTGGCCAGTATTGAAAATGGTATATGTCGCTGTAGTAGCTCCACTGGCTCCATTACTCTTTGCCATTTATCTTGATTAAGTTGAGGGGAAAAAAACTGATAAAACTTTCTGTCCTAAAATGCACAGTCAAGACATTTTATTACCAGGAAAACCGATAAAATTCATGGGTTTCCTCAGCTATTTATTGCAGAAACAGTTTGCACTGAATTCCAGACTGCCTCCACTAAAGTAATAAGAAATTAAGGCATTTATATGAAATACAGTGTAAGTGACATTCTGTTAATAACTAGCCACGGTGCTTTTTCACATGGCAAAAGCTTGGCACTCAATGTAGGAGGCATTTTATTTAGACCATATTCCAGTTTTATACAGAGGGAATGAGGTGTGTTGGCTCTAATAATTTGGTATGAATAGTTTCCATCTCAGTTATCTGTCTTGAATGCTGACAGCAGTCTCTCCAGTCCTCGAGGGAGTTAGATGAGAAACCAGTAGAAACTCAAGAGATTCATCTTTTTTTCATCTGATGCAGTTTTTGACTCCTTTGGTATAGAGGTGGATCAGACTAGTAAAATAAAAGAGAGAGACGATCAGTCTTTTTGCTATGTTAACAGATGATCACAGGCTTAGAGCATTTACTGGCAGCTGAGCTAACCAAAGTATACTGTAGCCAATGCCCAGCACATTCCTGGTGCTAGCTAGCTGCCTGACTTTGGCCAGCAGTCTGTTTTAACAGTTACAGGGTTATGAAACAAAGCTTTTTCTTAAATGATGAACAGTTCAATTCAATGAAATTTTATTAATATAGTACCAAATCACAACAACAGTCGCCTCAAGGTGCTTTATATAAAAAGGTAAAAACTTTAAACTAATACAGAGGAAAAACCCAACAATCACGCACCCCTGTATGAGCAAACACTTGGAGACAGTGGGAAGGAAAAACTCCTTTTAAACCAGAAGAAATTAGCAACAACCAAGGTTAGAGAGGGGCAGCCATTGGCTGTTTGGGGATGACGGGAGGGTGACAGGACAAAAGACAAACAGTGTAAGTGAGCCAGAGAATGATCATTAATGTGTTTTCAGTTATTTACACATGTAGCAGCTCTCAAATAGAAATACCCTTCATTTAAATTATATGTACCGTATTTTTCGCCCTATAAGACGCTCTGGAATATAAGACGCACCCAATTTTGAAGGAGGAAAATCTAGAAAAAAAAGATTCACAACCAAATACTGTAGAACACTTTCTTACACACACCATACACACTGCCTCCGCCCGTTTTATTGAGCATGCATCGGTGGTGACTTGTGTGGACTTGGTGGAGCCAAATAACCTGTCA
>VURO01020603.1:0-18348 GCA_015108175.1 Pelvicachromis taeniatus
TGCCAGTAGGGATAATTACTCAAGCCAAAACTAGCACGAGTGGAAAACCAGCCAAAAAAGATCAAGAGGGGGAAACTTGCAATGACCTCTACATGTAAAACCAGTCTTGTTTTGAGGGTTGTCTAATTGTTGCCACTTTAGTGCACCTGTCGTTAAGTCCATGAACACCAATACAGCTGAAAGTGATTGACAATGACCTCAGCTGCTTAACCAACCAGGAAATCATCAGACAGGTTTAATTGACTTCATGCCAGGCCCAATACAGTAAGTGTTCCTTTAATTTTTGTGAGCAGTGTATATAGATGAGAACCGGAAGGAGCGTGTTTGGAGGCGTGGTCCCGCTCCTGAAATTTAGATACTTTATCTCCAATTAAAATGACACATCACACCACAAATCAAAACCATGGTGTCAGTTTCATCTTTAAAAGATTTCTTTGCGCCCCTGTGTTTGGGAGGGCTACCAAAACCTTTGGATCACATCTGTGACAGTAACTGTGTTCAGCCCTGAGCTCAGGCCTGAGAGTACAACTTGACAAAGTAGAAGTCTTCAGCTTGACACCACATGGATTGATACCTCTGCCACACTGAATTCATTTACCCTCTCCAGCGAGGGTAACTGAATTGTTTGGGGTCCAAGAGGTAGGATTATTAAGCACTGCTAACATGCAATTAATGTAATAAAAAAATGCTCAGAATTACTTAAAATTTCTTCTATAATGTCACAAGTTCAGTGTGGAAATACTAATGCTCATAGATTAATTAGATTTCTTTCCATTGAATTAGCTGCAGATAGTTTCAATTTATACAAGTCTCAGTTGCAGGAAAAAAAAAACTATCTTGGCACTGCATGACAATGTACACGTAAAAATGTCTCATGTCATGTAGTTCACATCCTGTAATACCTTCCTTAAGTGTGAGATCATGTGAGTGACAGCAGCATAGTCTAGTTTCTGTCAACTCACAAAGAAAAGTCTTTGAACTGTAAAGAAGTAAATACCTGGCATATCCACGTGTCAGTTTTAGCCAAAAGAATCTGCCTAATCCACACAGCTGGAATGTCGTTATGATTTAATGTTTCCCTGTAGCTGTTTTTAGGGATTTTGGTGTGCCTCAATGTGATATGAAGTTCTTGTCAATAGTAATAATTATATACATTTTTTTTAAAAATCACCTTGTTTGATAAGGCAGCGACTAATTGTGCTAAAATATTCCGTACAGTACTATTAAAAATAGTGTCTTAAAGTCACCATGAAGACCAATGTAGATGTTTCCATTTGAAATTTGAATCTGCCCTGATAATTATTTTTTTCCACTGTAGATTGATTGCTCGTTTTGTACACATATATGGAGCTCTTGGGGAATCAGTGCCTTGTTAAAAAAACTGTAAAGGCTTTTGCTACAACAAGTATTGTCTTTCTCAATTTCACAGATCTTCCGATCCAGTTGATCTAAATGAGCCGATGTTTGCACCATCTCTTAGTTAGATCTTGAAAAGCCCTTTTGCCCTGTCTTCCTTCTTTCACCCCAACCGGTTGTAGCAGATGGCCGCCCCTCCCTGAGCCTGGTTCTGCCCGAGGTTTCTTCCTGTTAAAAGGGAGTTTTTCCTTTCCACTGTCGCCAAAGTGCTTGCTCATAGGGGGTCATATGATTGATGGTTTTTTTTACAATGTAAAGTGCCTTGAGGCAACGGTTGTTGTGATTTGGCGCTATATAACTAAAATTGAATTGAATACTCCACTTTGCATCCTTAAGGAGGAAGTGTCTAATGAGAATATGGCAGGAGCTGAGCTGAGAGAGCAGATGGGTAGCTGAGTTAGCTGTATATCTGAGTGGGAGTAAAATGGACCATTGTGTTGTCTAACTGTATGTGTGGGGTTAATGGAAGGAGTGATAGTACATATTAGGTCTTAAGATAATGTTTGTGTTCTCTTTCCTAGCAGTGAGTACTACAGAGGTGGTACCTTGGAATATGTTTGAGTGAGTTTCAAACCGTGTATGTGTTTACATGTCCTGGCCAGGGACAAATGAGGAGTACAAACTTTTTTGTAGAAATCATGCACCATCGCCTTCTGTGGTCATACTTAATACTGGTCATAGAATGTAGCAGGACCATAGACTGTAGATTGTAGATGGCCACTGTGCCATCACCTATTGGTTAGCGAAGTCTGGTTTTTATGCCTTCAGCTGTGCGTTTTCATGTTTGCCATGTGAAAAGAAATGACTGGATCTGACAAATGCCTAATTTATGGTACTGTGATTGTGTCAGTTTCCTGTGGTGTTTGCATGCGGAGAGGACTTTTACACCAACACAAATGTACTCCCATGCAGTCCTGCAAAATATAAACTGCAGAGAGGATGATGGCCAGAACAGGGAAAAGAACGACAACTGAATTCATTTTGAAAATGCTCCTCTGGAGGTAGACAGACAATCCATATGCCAGTGTCACTGCAGAATCTAAATTTTCCCAGAAGAAACTGAGAGACACTACAAAGCTCGTACATAGCGACACATCATTTACAAAATAGGCCGAACTAACTTTTTTTTCCTTCTTTCTGATACTACTGGAGAACATGAACTACAAAATGAAATTCATCTTGTAATCAATAGCAGACCATAAACACATCAGGATGTGTTTACTGAGGTCATAGGAACAATGGTAGCTGCTGAGGCTCATCTTTTATATACAGTCTGTGCTTTAATTTGCAGACATGAAGCCTAGTGGACCAATATCGACTTCAAGCCTGACAACTGCTCAAATTTAAGCCTCCATTAAATTAAATCCAGTAACTGCAGTTTTTGGCACTTTGGCTTCAGCTAAAGGAGTACAAAACTTTAGAGGAAAGCCCTGGGCAGCTGATACCCCCCCCCCCCTGTTTACATTATTCACATAAGCTACTGGAAAGAACAAACTTTTTAAGCTCAGCACCTCACTTAGAGTAAAAGATATGTTTGACTTAAGTAAAATTTCCCACGCCATGTAGCTCACACCCTGTAAAAAATGTCATTGTGTCTCCGTGTCAGATGTGAGTGATACTTACAGAGAATGCCTTTGAACTGTAATGAGGCAAATACCTGGAATATCAATGTGTCACTTTCAGCTAAACAAAAATCCACCTTATCTGCTTAGATGAAATGAGCTTGTGTTTTAGTGTGTTCCTGCTTCAGTCTGATATTAGCTTCCTGTTAGTTACAAACTACTACCACTTTATTAGGTACACCTGTTCAGCTGCTTATTAGTGGGGTGTGATACTGCAACTTTTGTTATCATTTATGTGATGATTCATCATCAGTTTGCAAATTCTGGACTATCTTCAATAAAGCACCATGATTTTTGCTTTCCACAATTGTTAGTTAATACAACAAAGCACATCTTTCAGCTTTTCATATATTTTCAAACTGGGTTTCGTTGGCGATCTGGCATATATAGGTGCCTGTCTCTAAAACACTTTGGGTCCATTTCTGTTGCGCTATAGGCTTTAAATCAAATAGACATGAAGGTCAATACAAAAAGGTTCAGACATTTTTCATAATGCATGTTTGAGGCATGTTTTGTCATTAAAAAAAAATTAACACAGTTCAGTGGGCTGAAACTGGATTGAATTTATTGATCCTATTGCAATACGATCGATCCAATACCAATACCATTATTGGCATTGATACTTGTGCGATAGGATTCATTCACCTCTAGCAAATATTTAATCAGCTAGTGACACAGCTGCAACTCAGGAAAATGTTATGTTGAGCTACATGCTTAGAGCATAGAAACAGAGTATCTATCATCTACCTATCATGCTAGCGTCGAACCAATATTGCTAGCTAATGCTTATCTCTAAGTGTGGAGCTATGACTATTAGCTTCAGTTATTTTGAGTGGCTGTCTTGTTTATTTTTTAGGCTTTTCCCCTCCACCTTACAGTATCCTAACACATAATTAAACACAAAGAATCCTTTCATTATCTCTCTGTGAGCCATGTCCACCCCACCCTCCCCGCCTCTGTATTTTCTCCCCAGGTGAGTGGCCAGCTGCACTGAGGCGTGTTCTGCTTGTTTTGGCTTAATGGCAGCAGGACTCAAGTTGGATGTTTTTTCAGGCCTGTTCAGAATAGGCTGAGCCATGCTGAAATGCAGCAGGGAGGCACAGACAGCAAACTTGCCCAGACTTGTCTCGGACGCCCGGATACAGGGGGAGGGAGTCTGGCAGTCAGCAGCACCCTGAGGCAGCGTGTGTCATGTGGCTACTTATTATTCTTATATAAGATTAAATAATGTCAGGTTAGTTTCTCTGAGTAAATCAGTGCTAAAATCTTGAAGTTTAACACGAGTACTGTTACGTAGAGGAAATCTATGCAGTCTGCAAAACAGTTACTAAAGCATTTAACAGCTGAATTTAAATGCATTGGTGATTTACTTGATGGAATTGTTTGCATTTTCGAAGAAGAAATCCACTTTCCTGGTTGCCGTAGAACTGGATGTTGTGAATTTCTGTTGTTCTGAGCGCTTTAATGGTTTATAATGATTTTTGGATTGGAGATGTAGATTGACTTATTACAAAAAAGAGAGAGAGAGAAAGCACAAAGTCCACTTATTGGCTTTCTCTGGTACGTTCTAAGGGGACTGTATACGATTTGAGTTCTCAACCTCTACTATAGTTCAGCAAAAAGGCCGGTCTGTGTACTTCATCTACACTTACTTGGCTACATAGTAACCAGTGAAGAAAGCAGTTTTTGTTTCTTAATTCTTTTTGGTCTCTGAATATTTTCTGAGATCTCAACTAAATGGTTCAGTATTCAAGCTGTGCTTCAGTACACCATCCACATTTTTTCTACATCTTTAAGTAAGACATAGAAACCCTGCTACTTCCCGTGGTTAGGCCTTTGTCTCATTCAGGAGTTGTGTCGTGAACCAGTGAGAGAGAGGCATTTTGTAATGTTCCATAAAATCTAATCTTTTTTTAACTTACAAGTTGTATTGAGAAAGTTGCCCTTTTACGGGTGGTATGGTGGTGCAGTGGTTACCACTGTTGCCTCACAACAATAAGTCCCTCAGTTTGAATGGCTGAGATAAGCTCCAGTCCAACTGCAACTCTCAACAGGAAAAGCAAAAGAACATGGATGGATGAATGGGTGAATGGGTAACTTTATTAGGGATAACTCTTGACACTTATTTTGTGTAAACACATGGGTTTAATTGTCAGAGTCAGAATGGAGTCCTCATGGTTTATCATTTAACTTTTTCAGTGGATTTAATATAATGTAAGTATGTCTGCGTGATAGTTAAACCTTTTATTGTTATTTACTCGCCCGTCTCTCTGTGTGTAGCATTCCAGCCGGACTTTGTTCAATCGAGGAACTCAATGATCATGACGGATGGACCATGGTGGGGTATTCCAACCCATTTATTCACAAATCACCATAGACACGTCCTAAGAGCTGTAATCATAATATAAAACAAAATAAACATTCACTTCATATAACTACATTTCCTCTATGCTAAACAATTCACAGAAAAGTCATAAGAGGTTCTAGCATCAGCCTGCTAGATTACTCAGAAACTTGTTAACAATCAAGTAATAAATTTACAAATTGTTTATTGAAATATAAACAATAAGTACAATACACAAAACTACCTGTTCGCCTTCCAGCTAGATGCTAATTTTATAGATGGATGGAAACAATAACTCTTCTTCTGGTAAGCAAACAGTAGCAGTTAGCTCTTCCTTCCCGTCTCGTGGTCAAACAAAAAAACAGGGAAGAAGAGAGCCCGCCAGAGACCCGGAAGTGGAAACACGCCCAGAATTAGCCACCTGGCTAACCTACTTCTGCTATTGGGCTAAAAGTGCTGTATCTCTGTAGAATTACGCTTCTAAGTCTAGCGCTTAGGTCTGGGAGCAATATAGAGTGTATTAGCGCTGACAGTTAAGGGGCCTGAGTTGTTTACTCAGCATTTAAACGTTGATAATTTTACAACATCTCGACCTTGGAAGTTGCCCTTTCCAAATGTCAAAATAAGAGTCTAATGAACATTACAAGGCACAATTCGTTCAGGGATATAAGTATCTAAACAATATCAAGCAGAACAAATAATCTGGGTCATTTACAGTGTGATAGAATGGATAATAAAAACCAATCTTTCCTTTTAACCTGACTCATTACATTTGGCCTTGATGATTCAAAGGATGAATGACTAAGTCACTAAAAAGGGAAAAGTCTTTAAGGCAAGTGTTGATGTCTTTTTCTTTCTTTTTCTTCTTTTTTGGTGTGGTTATACCAATGCCCTACCTGTCTATTGCTGTGCCAGCCACCCACACAATATGATGTAATTCTTTGGAAAAGGATGTTGGGTGGTCTTCATGTGCAGACAGGCAGTCATGGCCTATCAAGGCATGGGTAAAGGAGGATCTGCTGTTACCATGTGCCACTGCATTACCTACAGGCATCAGTGTCACGCTTTGACTTGTTGCTGTGGTTGTGGCATTGCCTGCCTGTGAGATTTCCGTGTAGAGCCGCTGCTGCTCTTGTCGAGTCTTGTCCTAAAGTACCCGTCCCACGGATTAACGAGACAAATGCGCTCTCGCTCAACACTACACACTTATCACCACCTCAAGTTAAACTCAGCAAGAGATTTTTTTTTGCATTTTTTATTACATTTTAAATCAGGGTGTCTCCAGAGGAGTGACCTTTGACCTGTGCAGCATGCATGCTATTCCGCAGCCACAAGAGAATGCTTGGCATCTTAAATATAGTTGAGGCAGCTATGTATAAAGTATAGCACCAAGATTATGTGTGTGTTTGATCCTGTTTACACAGTGTGTTAAAAGCTATATTGACTGATCTCTGCTTCCTGCCTGTGCCTCATTGTTTTCAGCAGTGGCCACTCAAGCAAGTCAGTTGCTCCTGATCGAATAAACGGGAGAGTGAAAGCTGTGACACAAAGTCACAGCTGTTGTGTGTGTGTGTGGGTTTGCATGTATGTGAAGTCCTACACTTGCTACCAGGCTCTTCAGCATTAACAAAAAGATCACACAAGGGAGTTTGTTGCCAGCAGGTTGTTGATTTTCCAAACAAATACTTGTCTCCTTGATGAATTTGTGAAGGACCGCACAAGGATGAAGAAAAAGGGTTAAATAAAATCATGTGCACCCGGTTATGTTCACACATGGGCATACGGCATGAAAAACCATTTCACCATTTTGCTATGGAAAGATAATAAATTGCATTGGGCTTACACAAAGTACAAAAAAACCACACACATTCACCCATCAAAATTTTTACAGTAGAAGCCTTTCTTACTGTGGCCTCATCCTCTGTGGCAAAATCCTGACCCTAGTCAGAGGGAGGGATGTGTGTGTGTGTGTGTGTGTGTGTGTGTGTGTGTGTGTGTGTGTGTGTGTGTGTGTGTGTGTGTGTGTGTGTGTGTGTGTGTGTGTGTGCACGCACGCTGTATGCGGCCTGCCTACTCAGCTCGGGGTTTTGGAGGGGGTTGATGGCACTGGAGAGCAGGCTTTGAAGGAGGCTCCAATGACTCATTACCCAACAATCCACCCATCCTCTATGTCCTCTACACCCTCCAAACATCTCCATACTCACCCCTACCCCTGCTCTTTGTCCTCTGGCTCAGACAGTGGACACACAACTCCTTGCGAGCCACACACACATACATACTTGCTCGTTGATGATTGATAGAAGAAAAGAGAGACTGTGTGGACTGAGCTCTTGTGAAAGACTCTACTGTGTGTTTGTGTGTGCATGTATTCATGCATACTGTGATGCCACATGCACAACCTCCGCACTACATTTTCCAATATTTCGACATCATTTGGATCAAAATCAGTTTCATCTTGCATACTTAATACTTCAGCCTTTCATGTGTAAACCTGAAAACCTAACATCTGGCTCCATCTCTCCTGCTGGAGTAATTTCTTCATCTTTCCTCGGGGGGTTGTGTAAACCTACTCCACCTACTCCTTGTTCCCACAGCTCATACAAGTCAAACTCCAAACTAACGTCTTGTGAACACACATAGCTCAGTTCACCTCTTAGGAACATAACCAGACATCTGCAGCCATGTTTTAGCCATTGGTTCAGAAGATGAGCACGTATGAGAACACTGTGCTCATTAAAGATGACATCCATAGGAGATGACATCATGGCGCTTCCTGTCTGAAGCAAAGGACACAAATTACATTTTCAAATATAAACTGATTTACAAAAAGTTGGTGCAATTTGTCTTTACATAGTTGTGTAAGTAAGTCAGGTTCAAAGCTTAGAGTCTGTGCAACACCTTTTAACTAAGTCAATATGAGAGCTAAAGCAGTGTTAAGGAGAACAAAAGGAGTCAGTGAGAATGCTGGCATAGACGGGTACCATCATCCATGGTGTAAAAGACAGAGAGATTCTTTTACACAATGTTTTCCAAAAGAATGCATAAATATACACGGATGTTTATTTTAAAATGAAACTTACTTGAATTGAAATCCCAGAAAGTTCAAGAAGCAGAGATTATGTTACTTTCATGCACAAAAAGAGCCTTTTCATAGCTGAGGCCCATTTTTTTTCTGCAGCTGAGTCAGATTGACTCTGTAAATACCTTTGTTTACATTGTGCATTGTGCATTTTAAGTGTATAGTTGATCTAGCATATATGGCAAAAGGGTGTCTCTGTGCTAAGTCTTGGTGCAGCATGTGGACAGAGAAGACCATTGTGCATCTTGGGAAAGACCCTTGAGCCTTGAAAAACAGGACTTCCTCTTATTTCAAGCCTTAGTCTTTCCATTTCCGCTCTCTGTAGGGGAGTTATAAAACAGCCACTTATAGCTGTGTAATTTATGTTGTTACAAAAATTCAGCAGTCAGCGTTCGGTTTTTACGAGGCCACATTATTACTCTGACTTATGCTCAACAGCTCTTGAGTTTTTATCAGAAACTTCCATCAACACTTCAGGTTGTGAGTCACATGATATAAGAAGATAATAACTACCAATGCAATGAAAACCACCGGTGTTATTAAGCACCATCTTTTTTTGTTAATTTTATGGTTAACAACCCCCCCATACCATCCAGCAGATGCTCTGGAGTGCTACTTTACTTTCATCAAAGCTGCTGGTATTTGCTTCCACCATGACCAGACACTGCTAGAAATAATACAAATAACAGATAATCTTCATGATCGCCCTGTGATGCCAGTGTGAGTAAGCATAGAGTGAACAAGAGAAAACAAACCCTAGCCAGCTGGCCTTGTGTAAATTCTGCTTTACGCTGGCCACTTGCTAAAAGCTCAAAAGCGCTGGCCAGGATTGGCTATTCATTTAGACTTTCAAGTGTTTGTATTCCAGTTCTTATCCAGTGGAAAGGTCTCATGATTCATTTACAATACTAACTGTAACCGCACCCTTCTACTCACAGGTCACTTCATTGAATACACCTGTTCAACTGCTTGTTAACGCAAGCGTCTATTCAGCCAATCACATGGCCATGACTCATGCATTTAGTCATGTAGACATGGTGAAGACAGTCTGCTGAAGTTCAAACTGAGAATCAGAATTGGGATAAAAGGTGATTTAAATTAATTTAGTGAGATCTTTTTGTTAGTGACAGATGTGCTTGCTCGAGTATTTCACAATCTGCTGATCTACTGGATTTATGCCATCTCTCTACGGTTTACAAAGAATGGTCAGACATCAAGAAAATATCCAATAAGCAGCCACACAGATCCCAGTGGTCAAAGAAAAATGACTACTTTGAGTTTATAAGAAGGTAATAGCCACTCAAACAACCACTCATAAAAACCATGGCATGCAGCAGTATCTCTGAATGCACAACACGTCAAAACTCGAAGCAGATGTTCTACAGAAACAGGAGACCACACTGGGTGCCACTCCTGAGCTAAGAGCAGGCAATGGGCCTACATTTTCATGGACTCAATAAAAGTGGATAATAGAAGACTGGAAAAAAGTTGGGTCTCAGTTTCTGCTGTGAGAGTTAGATAGCGCTGTAGGTAAGTTTAAAAAATATAATCCATCCACTGTTATCAACTTCAATGCCCTGTACCAACACAGAGCAGAGCAGCTACCTGAACGCTACTTCCAGGTAGGTCCATTATCTTGTTGATAATTTTACCTCCTCACTATGTATGATACTGGATATTGTAGCTCCTGTGAAAAAGAGAACCTCAAACTAGAAGTACTTGACTCCCTGGTATAACTCTCAAACACAAGCTCATAAGCTGGAGAGGAAACGGCGTGTCACAAATTTAGAGGATCATCATTTAGCCTGGAGAAATCGTTACTTACTCTTGACCCAGTAGTCTTAGCTAATTATAGACCAGTCTCCAACCTTTCTGTCATCTCAAAAAATCTTGAAAGAATAGTTGTAGTAGGCTACTGGGGGATGATGCATTGAGTATTTCTTTTTCAGCCACTTTTCTTACTCACTATGTGTTTATAGACCTCTCTGCATTGAATCACACTTGTTATTAATCTCTGGAGCTTTTCCAAGGATATCTTTTATTCTGTCTTCCTTCTTTGACCTCCAACCGGTCGCAGCAGATGGCCGCCCCTCCCTGAGCCTGGTTCTGCTGGAAGTTTCTTCCTGTTAAAAGGGAGTTTTTCCTTCCCACTGTCGCCAAAGTGCTTGCTCATAGGAGGTCATACTATTGTAGGGTTTTCTCTGTATGTATTATTGTAGGGTCTATCTTACAATATAAAGCCCCTTGAGGCGACTGTTGTTGTGATTTGGCGCTATATAAATAAAATTCTCCAGCAGATAAAGACGGTAAAGAGAAAAAGGCATATGTTTCCTCTGGGCTTGACAAACACCAAAAACAGAACTGCAAGAAGATTAAGAGCAAGACTTGTTTGCTAAATTACGCCATTGTTGTTGTCTGCTAGATCTGTTTGCAAGTATTTTTAAACATGTCAGATAATAAGTTTATGTATTATTCACTGACAAAAACAGGATGTGCCACATATCATTTGTCAGATAATTCAATTAAAAATGATCTCAAAGGCACAGACATGGTTGAGAGGTCGAGTTCAGTGACTCAAATTAGTCAGTCCAGGAAGTTCAGTCTTTAAAATACCCCATGGTTTCATTTGTCAGCTCTTGAGGTTGCTGCTTGGGTTTCCTCTAATAGGAAGAAAAGAAATAAGAGGAACGTGCGTAAGCTTGTAAAATATTGTGTCTTTCAATTGACTTCCTGGTTCAAATTTCTTCTTCTCATCTAATCCAGCCATTCATAGTGTAAAGGTATATCTGCATGGAAATAACCTTTAACAGTGGCAGTTAACCCCCCCTCCAGAAAGTGTCTTTCAGCGAATCACATCTGTTGTATTCAGCTCTGATTTATGGAATAATTTGCTGCTGTGTTTATAATGTACTGCTGAAGTGATCAGGGAGCAGGAGCCATGCAGTGAAACAATACGCAAGATCTGGGACTCCAGGAATGCATTGTGTGAGAACCTGTGCTCTTACTGTGGGACTTTCCAGCTTCCCCGCCTGCATCTTGTCATCCCATCACACTGAGAAAGGCATTTTCAGAGCAAAGTAGTCTTTTTTTTGTTTCACAGCTGCATATCCTGATCAAAATTGAACTTTTTTTCTCAACATTTCAAATGATTGTCAAATTACTAAAAAAATTTTTTTTTAAAATACATTTTAAAAATATCATAGGTTAGAGATAAAAGAAGATGTTGCATACATGTTAGATGTATCCGCTAATATGATACTAAATTACCTGGAAAGTAGTCTCAGGATCGGTCTACATTGCAGGTGTTGTTTGATTTTTTTTTTCAGAAAGACAGGGTGAAAGATTGATTGAAAATCATTTAGATGATTATAAGAAGGGTGCATTATCTCATATGCGTTATCGGCCCAATACATTGTTCCTGGCATGTTTTTAGCTTTGGTGTGGCACAGGGGAAATCCTGTATTCATTTTTCGCCCCTCCAAGCAAACTCTTCTGCTGCTGCTCGCAATATTATCAGTGCTGGAATTTTTCCCTCCCTCCCTTTATGTGTTCATTTATCTTTCTTTCATTCTCACTTGCGTTCCTCTTGTGTAATTTCTGCCGTAAACTAATTTCCTCGTCTCTGGGCCTGGGGTCATCATTACAGGTTATTGAAGCCATTCGTTTCACCTTCAGTTTCACGGCAGGCAAAACCGATCACGTTGCTGGCTTAATTGTTGCACTGACAGTCAGATGCAACTCGCAGAAACATGTGACCAATGGCATTTAGTGACACTTGAACAGAATCAAGTGTCACCTTGCACTCGTAGTTTCACTCTGTCCATTTCTTACTTTGCGTCTCTTTCCCTTATCAGCGTTGCTGTTATAAAGTTTGTTTAATAGATGATCGGTGTAAAGCGTGGGAAGAGTTGAGAAGAAAAGCTTTTATCAGACAAACAGAAAATCTCTCAGCTTTTCTCCAGACACTGTAATAATGTCTTACACTAAACCCAATAAGAACATGTTTTCTGCGTTCTCTTGGGAATCTCTTCACACACCCACACAGACAGGTGCTGGTAACTAAACCTCCCCTCCGGACCTGTGATAGTCTGTGATCGGACTCTGATTGTTGAGAGCAGCTCCAGACCTGCAGCCCAGCTGCTCAGCTCCACTGCTCTGAAACACATTTCATTTAAATTAAATAGACAGAAGTTTCCAGCCAGACAGATAAAGCTGGTCATTTTGTGAAAAGGTGGATAAAACATCTCTGAGTTTTCCAAACACTAAAAGAAATGGAGAGAAATGGTTTTTCATCTGTTTTCCTCACAATATTGGAAAACTGCAAACAAAAAAGCAACGTTTCTTTGATTTTTTTTTTGTTTGCCCAAAATTTGATTTATTTGAATATGATGCTCTCAATTTACCGGTCGATCTACATCCCTACCCTCACCTATGGTCACGACCTGTGGGTAGTGACCGAAAGATCGCGGATACAAGCGGCGGAAATGGGCTTCCTTCGAAGGGTGGCTGGCCTCTCCCTTAGAGATAGGGTGAGAAGTTCGGCGGGAGGGGCTCGGAGTAGAGCCGCTGCTCCTCCACATTGAAAGGAGTCAGTTGAGGTGGTTCGGGCATCTGACAAGGATGCCTCATGGTTGAGGTGTTCCAGGCATGTCCCACCGGGAAGAGGCCCCGGGGCAGACCCAGGACACGCTGGAGAAATTGTATCTCTCGGCTGGGCTGGGAACGCCTTGGTGTTCCCCCGGATGAGCTGGAGGAGGTGGCTGGGGAGAGGGAAGTCTGGGCTTCTCTGCTTGGGCTGGTGCCCTCGCGACCCGGCCCCAGATAAGCGGAAGAAGATGGATGGATGGATGGGAAATATCTGAGCAGTAAAAAAGCGTAATTTCTGTTGCTATGCACTTAGTTATTCCAGCTTTGTGGATCAGGATGTGGCAGGATTGACATGAGTGCATCACTTTGGTCCAAATCACAGACTGTGGATGAAAGATGGATGTACTTTCTGGGTCTGAAAAACGATGCCGTTGTGGAACTAACAGGCCCATTAGAAAGTCTTATTGTGTCTGAAAAGTATTTGAAAACATGCATCTCCTGTCACTTGATGCAATGACTCAGTAAGCAGCTTTGTAATGAGTTTATGGTCTCTGACAGGGTATAAGCCAAGGTGTGGCTACCTTGAAGTTAATAAATTATAAAGTCGTCAGTTTCTTTCTTAGATCCACCCATCACTTGAACTAACAATGACTCTGTGAATTCCTTCACAGTAATAAAAGTTTTAGGCCATAGATTGGATTGAAGACCTGATAGGCCTTTCAGACTTTGATCAGGTGTCCATGAACCATCCCGCAGTTATGCTGCCCATGATGTACTAAGCGTTTCTTTTTCACTCATGTCACTTTCCTTGTTTCCATGTACCACTATTGTATTTTATCTTTAGTAATTACTCAAATCTGGGTGCCCCTCCCTAAGCATGGCTCTCCCAGAGGTTTCTTTCTGAGTTTTACCTTCCCACTGTTGCCTGTAGTGCTTGCTCCTGGGGGGGTCTTCTAATTGTTGTGGCTGCTGTTTGTTTTTAATTTAATCATTTTAAATTAATTTTAAATAAAATGTTAAATATTGTAAGTCTACAGTATAAAGTTGTTTGTGAACTGGTGCTATTTAAATAAAACTGGATTGTAACTGAATCCATTTTTCATGATTTGCGGTCTGGACTGGAGAAGTTAAGTAGTTTTTAGAGAGATTTCCCCAAATTTGGATTCCCAGAGATTATATCCTACTGAATTTGGTTAAGCTGTGACTTTTTTCTTTTGTGGAAGCAGCTGAATGTTTTCACTAATCCTGTAAAATATTAAAATAGCATAGCGCTTCTAACCAGCCTGGCTGAACCTCACCTACGGTTTGGTTTGAAATGGCTCCGCATTCATTAGATGGACTTGTTTGATAAATGATAAATGATCTCTTGAGAACTGAGGATAAAAAGATTTTTCAGTTGAACTATTTTTGTGATTTTTGTGTCCACTACAGAGGACACAAATGCTTAGGCTGGGTCTCAGGAGGCTAACTGAGCACTCACAGAGCATATGTCACACTTTGATGGATCCATCAAGAGCAATTTGGGGTTCAATATCTTGTTGCCTAAAGACCCTTAGGAATGCAAACTGAAGGCACTGGGGTTTAAACCACCAAACATCTGATTAGAAGATAACCCTCTCTACCTCCTGAGCCTCCCCTTCCCACAAATACTCTTGTGCTAAACTTTAGTATGTTAGTAATGTATTATTCAAGAAAATTAGCCTTTGTAGCTCTTGGTTTATTGAAAAAGATAACACCGGGACATGTGATCTTAACATTGTTGTCACAACAGCCTGATCAATATTTTTTTGTCCAGGAAGTTAAAAAAAAAAAAGAAAAAAAGGCCAAATTCGAGACTGTTTCTGTTTTCAGGTCTAAGTCAAAGCTGAAACTGCTCATTGTCTAATTCTAAAATTTAACATCTACGCTGATAATAATCTTTCTCTTTCCTGCTTCCTAAAAGAAACAGAAAGCATTTGGAGCTCTGTCATCCTCAGCTTTCCACCCACTCACTGCCTTGTAGACATTCCTAACAACGTCTCCTGTCTCTGCCTGAAACTTCTCTTCGGACAGCTGGGCCTTGAGCAACATGATCCCACCCTTCACCCGCGCCGGCCCTGCCAACACTTTGTATGTATATATACAGCATGTGTGTGTTGTCTTGTATATGCGACACACGCGCATGTCATGGATATAAGAGGTGCCGAATTCATAAGATTTGCTCTGAAAAACAGGCGGGAGACGTTTGCTGAATGTAGGACAATATCACCCCTAATCCCACATATGTTGACAATGTTGAGCAAGCTTGTGGTTGTAGACTCTTTAAAAATAAATATTTTTGATAGCAGATTTGGTCTGGATGTAGAATGCATCACTGAGATGTCTCTCAGATGAGTACTCTGCTTCCTCCTACAATTATGGCGTTACTGACTCCAATGAGTCCTGGCTGCAGGTTTCAAAGGTTCTTCCTGTGAAACTCTATGTTTCTATTTATCTTCAGTTTGGCGTTCTTCTTCTCAGTGTTATTGTAATAACTCATATTTATCCTTTTATCACAGTCACAGGGTGGGCAGATGGAGCTGAAAATGCAGCTCTGGGGAGTTCTTTTCCTGTGACTCAGCAGACAGTAACTGATACCCACTTAAAAACAAACACGGTCACCATAGTTGCACACAATTAGGAGAATGACGGCTTTTTGGATAAGACGGGGGAGGATAGTTGTCCATTTTACCCACAAGACCAAATCTGGGAATCACATGACCTTTAGTGTGATAAAGGAATGGGAAACCAAAAATGACTTCACTATGCCTCAGACGTGCCCTGAGGGCGTGTGGGTCTGTCTCTAGTTAAGTATGTGCTCAGGTATTTTCTCACCTGAGTTATGCATCACAAAGACAAATTCCTAAAGAGATTCCTTCCAGTAAAACAAGCCCGTCAATAGCATTTCTCTGAGACAATCCCATTCCTGTGAATTAACTAAGCAGAAGATGTCATACACTGCTGCCTTTTCTGACGCTTGTAATATTTCAGGCTTATCAGAGAGCTGCTAATTCACTATGGTCCAAAATTGCTAGGCACTATTAGCGTGACACAAATCTTGGAGGTTGTTAGTAATCAAACCTCCTCCCATGGCCTTGCCTAACATCCTCTTCTGTTTGGGTTTGGGAAGTTTTTATTTATGTGAAGCACTGGTGTTGTGTCCTGCTGGCGTCAGATTAGCCTCTGACGGCAAGAGCAAGTGGGCAAATGGCACAACAACTCGAGATGAAACAAAGACAGAGGTTTCTACAATACTCTATCGGCTTATGGGAATTGGAGTGATCCTCATTCTTCGTCATGCTATAGTGAGTCATGACGCACACTTGAGCAAACCTGTACTGTTGATGATGTAAAGTGGAGTGATCAGCATGCCTCATCAAGTTCTTGATGAGCTCTAAGCCCACATGAGGTAATATTATATGTAAAATTAGATTCATTGTTACAGCCTGACTCCCAGCTTGTCTATATTTAGCCTCTAAACTGTCAATCCAACACACGTAAACCTTTTAAAATTCCAGTAAAGACAAAAATGAATTGAATTCTTTCTAGTCGATCGTTTTGCTAATCACTTACATTGTATAGTTAAAACCCAGGACGAGCTTGCTCTTTTCTTTCCCCAAACGACCATAGCAGATGGCGAACCTTCCCTGAGCCTGGCTCTGTGGGATGTTTCTTCCTCTTAAAAGGGAGATTTTCCTTCTCACTGTCACCAAGTGTTTGTTCAAAGGGTTTTGATTGTTCTTCACGCAAAAATATAAAGCACCTTGAAGCGACTGTTGAATATGAATTGGAGCTATATAAATAAAAATGAATTGAAATGATGCTGAAATGTGCTGTTAGGGAAAGACAGCATGTGAACAACACCATAGGATCTCGAAATATAATTAAAAACAAAAACCAAACCCATGTGAAGAAAAATATATTTTTTTTATTTACAGTTGTGTTAAATTTCCCCAATTCAAGTTTTAGAACCAACCTTTGAAATGTACAATTTTCAAAAACAAAAAACAACTTCTTTTTATACAAAGTAGCACATACGTCCCGTCGACTCATTTGATGTTCAGTGTAACTTCACTGCTTCATGAAAAGCCTTCTCTCACATTCATTTACATTTTTGCTAATGCCTTGGCTTTTATCACAGACATATTGAGACACATTACTTCTCCCAGAGTATTAATGGGTTATTATTGGCAAGGATGTGAGAGGTGTTTGTGTAGGAGTGCTGTTAAGTTTATGTTTATGACAAAATGGAGTGTTTCTTCCGTGATTCTTCCTTCACCTTACAACTCATGGTCATAATCTTGCTTCTGGTGTTCATAATAAACGCCTCTGAACCATTGATTTCGTCCGGCTCGGTTTAGAAAAAAAAAAAGAAGACTAATTGAAGATGTAGGGCCTAGTGCGCACGTGTCTCACATCCTCTGTGTGCATGGAGAGCATCACAATGCACAGAGCGTTGCGCAGCCGTGCTTCTCTCACATAATGACGAAGTCTGAAGAGATGACGCCAAGGCTACAAGTATGGCCTGAGTGTGTTCCAGTGCTGCATCAGAGGATGTTTACACAGCCCGAGGTCGGGTAGAAGACACAATGTGTGAGTCGCTCTGGTCGGTGGTGTGGGTCCAGAAGAAAACAAGATAATTTTACGCCCTGTGGCCAGATGCAGAGCACATGATGACGTCTGCTAGCAGCTAATGGAATTAGGTGAACTTTCAGGAGTTGCTTAAACACAAAAAGTTTAGAAGAGGCTACAGTTGGATGGATGCTGGTGCTGTCTAAAATAAGTGACTGGTAGCCCTGGTGAAAAAAATAACAAACTGTGTAGCCTTTGGCTCGGGGGCCAAAGGTGTGTATATGTGTGTGGTGTAAATTTGTGAAGAAGTATTTTTAGAGAAGATTGCCCGTCCACTTCTGTAATACTCCACAGATCAACCCTTTGATGCGTTCATTGTAGCATGATCCCACTTCAAAGCTGCACACATGGACGGGACAGTCGAGGGCGGGGTGTGATTCCACGATACACTTCATTATTCCTGGCCAGCAATTCAGCTTTCTGTCACCTCCGACCTCTGACCATTTGTGCACATGACACGCTTCCACTCCGTCAGATTCTCGACTGGAGATATTTATGTGCAGTGAGGACAGTGAACCCACAGTACCGGAACAACTGCTGACATTTCATTTCTGAGTTCAGTGTTTTACAGTTATTTCTTTGATGTTTCTTCTCTATGGTTTGTCTTTTTTTTTTTTTTAAGTATACCATACTGCATTCTATGTGACCCT